>JAPFFP010046058.1:0-11232 GCA_026153255.1 Solanum medicagineum
GGGAGCTGCTGCAGGTGAGGATAGGGCATAAAAACAGAGGAAACTCTGCCGAAATTTTGGTAGATTTCTTGGACTTCGAGTTGTGGTTATGCGATTAATATGGGTTTAAGTGCCTAATCGACCTGAGTCATGGCTCCGGGGTTGGGCCGTGACAATGGTCCAATCCACTGCTACGCTAGCCATATAGTTAATGAGTGCAAGTGAGACTCACTCTCACCTATTTTCGGTGCTCAATACTCCTCCCAGGACTCAACATGCTCATAAAAATCAATATCAAAGTTTTCTTATCGTTTCGTCTCTTTTGGACAAGACATCATCTTATATCATCATCTCTCAACTCAGGAATATTATGATCATTCTTTATAACTCATATGTGACCTCTTAAAGACTCTAAGGGACTCACATTCATTAACTTCAGCAACATTATCATCGGTATTCACTTATATCAAGACTCAGACTACATCAATCATGCATATATACGACATCCGAGCTCTAGACATCAACCCTTAGCTTTATTCATGAATTCTTTAACAATTAAACATGCATAGTATACACACTAGCTCAATAAATCAGTTGAATGCATAATTAAAGTTATGATGATCATCAAATTACGAAAATACATGTAGAATAATAGTAGTTCTCAAGATAAAATTTAAGAAAATCGTAACATAAGCTCATCATCTATCAACTATCAACTTAATTCAATCATTGGGGCATATGGGAAAACAATCCCATATTCTGGGTAGCCTTTATATACCTAGGATGGCGAATTACCAACTCTTCTTCAAGAACTTGCCCCAAAATCCTCACCCTTAGAGCTTTCTGTCTTCCCTCTCTAAGATTTCTTATGTAGAAATTAAAGAGAGATTGGGTTTTTGAATCCCTCACTAGATATAAACAACTTTTAAAACACGTTTTACGACTTATGATAGGGTGGAAAATGATCAAAAGGCCCTTCTGAAATTAAAAAAAAAATTTAAAATCTTGCATACTGGTCCGCGACACACCAGGGTGCGGACCAGTATATTTTCACCTTTTTTCGGAATTTCAAATTCCCGTCAAAAATTATAAAAAAATAACAATGTGTTACTCTGCGCCCCCTCCGGGCGCGGACAGACACTATTTTCGCATTAATTAGTGAAAATTATTTTTTGCTCCAATTGCTCTTAAATCGGGTCGAGAACATTTTCCCACTCGATCTTCTGCGCTGATCACAAATCTGGTCTCAGATTTCTAATCAAAGCTTTGGAAGATGCGTGTAGCGCACAATTACGTTTTAGGGGCATTTCGGTAATTTTATAGGGTGTTACATCATCTTTCCCTTGGGATCATTCATCCTCGAATGATGAGTAAAGGTCAAATAAAAACACCAGTAACCTCAAAACTAATCTCATTCCTCACTCGAGAACTCTCGAACTCCCAACTATCCAACACCATCTATCTCTATCTTAGACTCGGGAACTAGACTCGCTGCATCAAATTCAAGAATAGAACTTTAATAGCGTTAAGGGTAGGGACTTTACCTTCAACATCATCGTCATTTTGCATTAATAGGTGCAGGTATTGAGTTTCATCACTTTCTCAACTTCCCACGTAGCTTCCTCAACAAATTGATTCCTCCATAGAACTTTGACAGAGGCTATCTTTTTGTTCCTCAGCTTACGAACTTGTCAATCAAGGATTTGGACTGAAATTTCTTCATAAGATAGACTATCCTTCACTCCTGTGCTCTTAACAGGAATTGCTAAGGCAGGATTTCCCAAACACTTCTTTAACATTGAAACATGAAACACCGGATGGACTCCATCTAGCTCGGAAGGCAAATCTAGCTCATAAGCAACCTTCCCAATCCTCCTCACAATCTGGTATGGTCCGATATAGTGTAGACTCAACTTCCACTTCTTACCAAACCTCATGACTCCCTTCATGGGTGACACCTTCAGGTACATCCAATCATCCACCTCAAACTCCAAGTCTCTTCTCCCTTACGCCCGTGTAATACTTTTGACGACTCTATGCTGTCTTCAACCTTTGTCTGATGACTTTCACCTTCTCCATAGAATGGTGGACCAGATCAGGTCCGATCAATTCAGCTTCACCAACCTCAGACTAGCCAATCAGTGATCTACATCTCCTCCCGTACAGTGCCTCATAAGGGGTCATCTGAATGCTGGCATAGTATCTATTGTTGTATGCGCACTCAATCTATGGTAGGTGGTCATCTTAGTTACCCTTGAAGTCGATGATGCAAGCTCTCAACATATCCTCCAAAGTATAGATGGTATGCTCTGCCTGTTCATCTATCTGAGGGTGAAAAGCTGTGCTCAGATGTACTTTCGTACCCAATCCTTTCTAAAAAGACCTCCAAAATTGAGAGGTGAGTTGAGCTCCTATATCCAAGATGATGGACAAGGGAACTCCATGTAACCTCACAATCTCACGAATGTATAGTCATGCATACTCCTCAGTCATATTAGTTGTCTTGACTGCCAAAAAGTGGGCTGACTTCGTCATCCTATCAATAATCACCCATATCGAATCATGTTGTTTTCGGGTTCTTGGTAAGCCAGTGATGAAATCCATGTTGATCATCTCCCACTTCCACTCAGAAATTTCAAATTTCTGAGCTAATCCACATGGTCTCTGATGTTCAACCTTGGCCTGTTGACAATTGGGGCACTTAGAGACAAATTCAACAATGTCCCTCTTCATTCCATTCCACCAGTAGACTTCTCTCAAGTCATGGTACATCTTGGTAGAACTAGGATGGATGGTATATCTGGAGCTATGGGCTTCAGCCATGATCCTGCCTTGAACACCATTAATGTTAGGTGTACACAGTCTGCCCTGGCATCTCAACACCGCATCTCCCCCTTTGGTGAAAACCATCACCTTCTGCTTGTGAACTGCTTCTTTCAATTGGAACAAGACAGGGTCTTGGTCTTACTTCTCCTTCACTTATGACATTAAGGATGAAATAGACCCATCTTGAATATTGACCCTTCCCTCATTGTTTTCCTCGAGTTGCATTCCCAATCGAGCCAATCTATAAACTTCCTTAGCTAGTTCTCTCTTGCCTTCTTCTACATGGCAGTGCTACCCATAGACATCTTCTTAAGAGCATCAGAAATAATGTTAGCCTTACCTGGGTGGTAAAGAATGTTCACATCATAATCTTTAAGCAACTCCAGCCATCTCCTCTGTCGCAGGTTGAGCTCTTTCTGGCTAAACACGTACTGCAAGCTCTTGTGGTCCGTGAACACATCCACATGCACTCCATAAAAATAGTGACGCTAGATCTTAAGTGTGAATACCACCGCTGCCAACTTGAGATCATGAGTCAGATAGTTTTTCTCATAGATCTTGAGTTGTCTGAAAGCATAAGCTATCACCTTCCCTCTCTGCGTAAGTACACAACCCAATCCAACTCTTGATGCACCACAGTATATCACGAAGTCTCCCGTCCCGTCAAGCAAATTCAATACTAGGGTTGTAGTCAATCTAGTCTTCAACTCTTGGAAACTCTTTTCACATTCCTCAGACCATCGAAACTTGGCTTTCTTCTGAGTCAGCTTAGTCATGGTGCTGACAAGGAAGAGACGCCCTCAACAAATCTGTGGTAGTAGCCTGCCAAACCCAAAAAGCTTCTTATTTCTGTCGGAGAAGTTAGTCTAGGTCAGTTTTTAACCACCTCAATATTTTGGGTATCTACCCGAATACCATCTCCCGAAACAACATGGCCCAGGAAAGTCACTGACTTGAGCCAAAACTCACACTTTGAGAATTTTGCATACAAGTCATGGTCTTTGAGCATTTACAAAACCACTCTGAGGTGATTATCATGCTCCTTTTCACCCTTAGAATACACCAGAATATCATTAATGAACATGATCAAGAACATGTCAAGGTACGGTCTGAATATCCTATTCATCAAATCCATGAAAGCTGCAGGTACATTTGTCAACTCAAAGGACATGACCAAGAACTCAAAGTGGTCATGCCGTTTCCTAAATGATTGTCTTTGGAATATCACTTTCCCTCACCATCAACTGATGGTAACCGATCTGAGGTTTATCTTGGAGAAACAGGTAGCACCCTGAAGTTGGTCGAATAGATCATCTATCCTGGGAAGAGGATATTTGTTCTTTATAATTACCTTGTTTAGCTTTTAATAGTCTATACACATTTTGGGAGACCTATCTTTCTTATGCACGAATAGGACAGGAGCACCCCAAGTTGAGACACTAGGACTTATGAAACCTTTCTCTAACAAGTCTTTCAATTGTTCTGTCAATTCTTTCAACTCTGTGGGGGTCATTCTATAAGGTGGAATTGAAATGGGTTTGGTCTTGGGAAGGACATCAATCCCGAAGTGGATCTCCCTATAAAGAGGGACTCTAGGTAGATCACTAAGGAACACCTCAGGAAGCTCATTCACAATCGGGACAGACTCAAGAGTAGAAGATTCAACATCCTCAGACTTAACTCGCACGAGGTGGTAAATACAACCCTTGGAGATCAACTTTCTGGCTCTAAGATAAGAGATAAATTTGCCCTTAGGGGTAGCAGGACTCCCTTTCTACTCTAGAAAAAGCTCATTAGGTAATTAGAACCTAACAATCCGGGTTCTACAGTCAACAAAAGCATAATAGGCATACAACCGATCCATGCTAAGAATCACACCAAAATCAACCATCTCCAACTCTACCAAGTCAGCTAAGGTGTCTCTATGTTAAATAGACACTAAACAATCCCTGTAAACTCACTCAGCTAAGATACACTCGCTAGTAGGAGTGGAAACAGAAAAAGTTTCAAGCAAACACTTTGGAAGAATCCTAAACTTACTAGCCATATAAGGGGTCACAAAAGATAAAGTGGCACCTGGCTCAAGCAATGCATAACAATCAAAATTAAAGACTCGAAGCATACCCGTGACAATATTTGGTGCAACCTCCTGATCCTGTCGAGTACCCATAGCATAAAGTCGGTTCGTCCCATCTCCTGTACTCGATGCATTTCCCCTTTGCTGACTGCTAGCTGGGGGTGCTGGCAGAGGACTGTGCCCTGTTGCTTTCTTCACCTCGTCTCCTCTTCGGGCACTCATGCTGGAAGTGACGTGCTTGCCCATATAGGAAACAAATATTTGTGCCCAGATGACACCTATATAGATGGAGCTTCCCACAATTGCCACAGGGTGGCTTTCCCTTCGGGCCCTAAGTCACACTGGCCTGAGATTGGGCGCCCTGAGCTCGATAATTTTGGAACCCCTGAGACTTCTGATCATACATGTTTGGATGAACGGGCGCACACGCCACAGAATGTGCATGATAAGATGATCTCGATTGGAAGTAGGACTTGTTGCCCTTATTCTGTCTCTACTGGCTAGGCTCATGCCCTCCGAACTTTGCCTTTCTATTCATCTGATCCTCTCTATCTCTCTTCTTGTCATCCTCTGTTTGTCGGGCATACACCATAATTCTGGAGATATCCATACTGGGAATCAACGAGGCTGCCTTACACTCCTTCTACACATACCTGCCCAAACCAGACACAAACTTCCTCATCCTGGCCCTTATATCTTGGACCATCTCCAGAGCATACCTGGACAGCTTAGTAAACTTGAGATTGTACTATTTCACCATCATTCCTCCTTGATTCAGGTTCACGAACTCATCCACCTTCGCCTCCTCAACTCTTGAGGAAAAAAGTGGTTAAGAAAGGCAGTCTGAAAATCCTCCCATGCTACAAGCTCCATTCTCACCCCTACTCTCCTCCCACTGATTATACCACACGTTAGCAACATCCTTCAATTGGTAGGAAGCAAGTTCCACTCCCTTAAGCTCATCGGCATGCATCTCTTTCAGAACCTTATACATCTCATCAATGAAGTTTTGTGGGTCCTCTTCTACTTTCGAGCCCGTATACACTGGCGGGTTCATCCTCATGAAGTCTCTAAGTCAGATGGCAGCTGAGGGCACCTGTGAGCTAGAACTGGGAGCTTGAGGACCTTGGGTATTTACCTGGGAGGCCACCAACTGAGTTAGCATGGTGATGGCTCCCCTATACTATGCCTCGGTAGTGGGAAATGGCTGGGGCTGAGCAGGGGTGCCTATGGGACCTCAACCGTCCTAGAACGGCCGTCTCCTCGTCTCCGTCTGAATTGGGGCCAAAGGTTGGACGTTCTCAGCAGCTGGGGCTGTGGTAGCTCTTTGAGCAACTGTTCTCTTAGGCGGCATTGTCTGTAACCATATAATGCATGAGTAAAAGTGAAATTTCCATAGAGTTAAACTCTATCGCACGAATTTAGATCATCAAAGAATGGTAGCTCTTCCTAATGTCCTATAGCCTCCTGCTTATGAAGTGTGGTGCACAATACACCCATAAACAAGACTCTACTAGACACGGCTTCATAGACTCCCTATGACACTTGAACTCTGTGTTCTGATACCAAGTTTGTCATGCCCCAGGAGGGTACCTTAGGTGTAACTGGCACTCGGAGACTATTGCTAGCCCACAAGCAAACCACCTAGTCTCATTACATTCGTTCAATTAATTCTATGGTGGAAGACAATCAAGGAATAACTAATTGTTAGTGGGCTATCACCTCAATCCATCATAAAGAGCACGAAATAAAATAACAACTCAATAACAATAAGAAAATGGGGAAACAATCCCAACATCAACTATCATCTGTCCATGTCTATGAAACCTCTATAGCTAACCTCTAAGAAGATACCATGATAGGTCATGGCTACCACAGTCCAATGAAATAACTCAAAATAAATGAAAGATAAATATGTCCCCCGAAAGCAAGGGAGGACTCACCACGTCTAGATCACGGAACTATAGACCTTAACGGTTCACCTGCTGAAGTCCCCTATCTATAGAATCTGCATCATAAAATGATGAAGTGCCAAAGGGGAGTTAGTACGTGGAATGTATTGTATGTAAAATAGGATAAAATAAACAATATATAATATTCCCAGCTCATCAATCACTCATCCTCAACTCAGAGTAGGAAATAGGACTCTATCACCTAACTATCAATCAAGACATCAAATAGTCATATCAACTCAAAGTTATCAACATGAGACCTATCTGGGAGTTTCTTGGACCTACACTCATCACCTATGAGCCGGTGATGGTACAACAAAGCGCTATCATTGTGGCATCCACCCAGTACCTTGCCAGGTAGAAGGGCGTACATCTGTGGGTTTATAATAACATCAAGTCCCGTTTTGGGACTAAGGAAACATCTGTTCTCATGGTCCAATCATCTACTACGCTGGCCCCGTAGTTAATGAGTGCGAATGGGACTCACACTCACCCATTTTTTGTGCTCAATACTCCTCCCAGGGCTCAACATGCTCATAAACATCAACATTAAAGTTTTCTTATCGTTTAGTCTCTTTTGGACAAGATATCATTTTATATCATCATCTCTCAACTCAGGAATATTATGATCATTATTTATAACTCATGTGTGACCTCTGAAAGACTCTAAGGGACTCACACTCACTAACTTCAACAACATCATCATCAGTATTCACTTAGATCAAGACCCAGACCATATCAATCATGCATACATAAGACATCCGGGATCTAGACATTAAATTCAAGCTTTATTCATGGATTCTTTAACAGTTAAACATACATAGTATATACAATAACTCAAAAAATCAGTTGAATGCATAATTAATGTTATGATGGTCATCTGCTTACAAAAGTACTTGTAGAATAATAAAAGTTCTCAAGAAAGCATTTAAGAAAATTGTAACATAAACCCATCATCTATCAACTATCAACCTAATTCAATCATGGGGGCACATGGGAGAACAATCCCATGATTTGGATAGCCTTTACATACCTGGGATGGTGAATTACTGACTCTTCCAAGATCTTGCACTCAAACTCTCACCCTCAGAGCTTTCTGTCTCCCCTCTCCAAGACTTCTTCTGTAGAACTTAAAGAGAAATTGGATTTTTGGAACCCTCAATCGATATAAACGACTTTTAAAACACATTTTAGGACTTCGGATAGGGTGGGGAATGACCAAAAGGCCCTTCTCGAATTAAATTTTTTTTTTTGAAATCTTGCATAATGGTCCGAGACACACCAGGGGCGCGGACCAGTATATTTTTGCCTTTTTTCAGAATTTCAAATTCCCGTCTAAAATTTTAAAAGAACAACAGTCTTACTCCGCGCTTCCTTCGCGTCGCGCCAGGGGCACGAACAGACACTGTTTTCGCATTAATTAGCAAAAATTACTTTTCACTTCGGTTGCTCTTAAATTGGGTCAAGACTTTTTTCCCACTTGATTTTCTGCGCTGATCGCAAATTCGATCTCAGATTTCCAATAGGAGCTTTGGAAGACGTGTTGCGCGCGCGATTACGTTTTAGGGGCATTTCGATAATTTTACGAGGTGTTACAGTTGAAGATCAAATTATATTTGGTTATAATTTTTGCAAAAAAATATTTCATTATTTAGACATAGTTTTTCTGAATTTATTTCGACATGAAATGCAATCTAAATGAGTTATTTTATATAAATTAAAATTTAGGGCCGAACTTTGAATCAAGCTTTGAATTTTTAATAATATAAATTTTATAAATGACATACTGTCTAGTCATAATTCCCATGTTTCCCGACTCTTTCAGAAATTACTAAATATCCTAACTTTTCCTGCGTCCGCGGATACTTAGAATTAGTGAATGATACCTCTATTAGTTTTGAATCCGTTATATTAATTAAGGAAAAAAATCTGATAATTAAGTGGAGATACCTTAATTAATGCTAAATAGATCTATTTGCTTAAATCATTCCCGAAAAATTCGTAACAACCTATTGGTTTCAAAAATTGATGAAATATCATTCTTGATATTTTCAGTTCGTTTTCGCCTCCACCAAAAAAATAATTAATCCATTATGAATGTCTCAATCTTGATCCGTCGTTCAGGAATCTGAAAATCAAATATATTGTATAATTGATATAAAAGTGATGGAATTGTTGTAGGAGATAATATTTTCTTTGTTAACCTTATAGATCTACGATTTGTTTAGTTGAGGATCAGTCAACAAAGGAAAAAAATCTAGATTCGATAGGATTGAATGTAATTCGTCTCCTATTTCAATCCACAACGACATGGGTGTTAAGTTATATGTTGATAAGTCCTCCACCTCTGCAACATCATGGTTAGTGAAGATGGTTTCCTCTGAATCCGAGAGGAAATCTGTGTCAAAATCATCATCATCCTGGTATCCATTCAAATCAGATAGTTCTTGTTCAAGAGTATACTTAATTTCATCAACTGATTGCTTAGTCGAAAACAAAAGGTACGTATGATGTATGATTTTTTGTTTTTCCTTTTTGATTGTAATTGATACTTGAATTTAATTGAATTTATTTGGTACATTTGATACTTGAATGTATTGTTGATCATGAGTATAAATGATACCTGATTTACGTATGTTGTACGTGATTATAATTGCATAGACTAAATACTTAACAATTATGTGTTTGATGTTGTTAATTAATACTTGATTGTGTGTGCTTAAAAAAAAGTGATATTTGATACTTGGTTTATAATGTTTTCCTATGAGTTGATACTTCGTTGACAATGCTTTTTAGAAGTACCAAATAAGTCTAAACAGTGTGATACTTGTTTGCAGATTTAAAAAAAAAAAGGAGGGGGGGGGAGGGTAATGTTTGCTAAAAGTACTGGGGAAAAACAAAAAAATTACAATGTTGTTCTTTTGAGCATTCTACCTCTCAATTGCCATTATTGGTTTTGATTTCTCTATTTTTTGTATAATTTGTAGATTTTAATTGTTGAGGAGTCACATAATAGTATCAACGACTATAAATAGTCATTGTTAGATACTTGAAATATTTTTGCAGTTTTATATAACTCAAGTAAATAAATTTTGTAGGTATGTGTTAAAATATTTCTCGGATGATTGTGTTTGGAGGATGAAGGCAAAAATGTAACCAACATGTATCCATATTGGTCTGATTATTACAAACCGAAAGAATTTACAAATACGTATGAGGTCCCACTGGTTTCAGTGTCCGATAAGGTTGATGGTCTATGCCAAAAGATGTTGTAGATGAAGTTATCCTTCCACCAAAGTATAAAAGGTTGTCTGGAAGATCGAGAAAAGGGAAGAAGAAAAGTGCAAATGAAAAGATGAGCAACAAATATAAATAGTTAGATAAAAATTTTGGGATATGTGCTAAGGGATTGAGTATAAATAAATGTATACATGTGGGTATATAATGTTGATACTTGATTATATATAATTTGTTTCTTCATTTTAAAGTCATAGATTCAGTGCTAATGAATAATTCAAAAACTGTAAGAAATGATTTGAAAATTCTTAAATTAAATTCACTAAGTTATTGATTTAAACAAATATTGAAATACGTATCAAATAAGTGATCATATACTACTTGATACTTGATATCTTGATAAGTTTTCAGCCATCAAAATAAATATTCGAGTTAGCGGTCAGTAATACTTTTGAAACAAGTATCAAGAGTTTATATTGAAGCTTGTTTCAAGTATCATGTGTGTAAAATTTTTCTTAAGAGTTGCATGCATTTATCATGAGGTAAAGAAATCTAAATGCTAAATAACATATGGAAAAACAGAGAGTGAAATCTTTATAGTTATTACAAATACCAACTGAAAAAGTACCAAAAACATTAACATATCATTCACAGAGTGCAAGTTGTATGAAGATCCAAACTTTAAATTATGTTTAGGGATGTTCTTTATAATGTAGATTGTCCCCTGTGAGCATGAATTAATTAACTAAATATAGCAAAATGACTGATTCGTATAGCAAATAACACAACATAAACTTGATACGTGATTAAATCATAATTTAACATACATGATCTATGTTGTATATATTTACTGATTCTTGTTTCAAATAAGTATCAAATATGCTCTGTGGTGTATATATTTACTGAAACATGCTCTATGTTGTATATACTTACTGATTCTTGTTTTAAATACGTAAGACTAGTATCAAAACTGATATTTAGATATGTATGAAGTAGTTATGATACTTGATAAATTAGATACCTATCATGAAATCAAACTATTTTACATTAATGTCAGTTGATGCCTGACGGTATAGGTACAATCTTGTCACGACCCAACCCCAGGGTCATGACTTGTGCCGATTAGGCACTTAACCCACTATCAAATCAAAAATAAATCCC
>JAPFFP010046059.1:0-11230 GCA_026153255.1 Solanum medicagineum
GCTGACAAGATGGTGCCCCAAGGCACAATCGATTCTATGCTTCGCATGGGAGGCAAGAGGTTGATGAAGTCCCCGATATTGTTACCAGTATGTTTAAAATATTTGACATTGATGTGTATGCATTGATTAATCCAGGTGCCACTCTTTCTTTTGTTACCCCCTTTATTGGCCAAAGGTTCCATGTTAACCCCGAGTTGTCGATGAGTAATATGAAGTGTCTACTCCTATAAGTGCATCTATTGTTCCTAGAAAATTTTTTAGAAGTTGTTCTATTTGCATCTTGCATAAAGTGTTGCCTTGTGACCTTATTGATTTAGACATGGTTGATTTTACCGTCATTCTAGGGATGGATTGGTTGCATGCCTACTATGCTTCTCTTTATTGTAGAACCCATAGGGTCAAATTCTAATTTCCAAATGAACCCGTCCTTGAGTGGGAAACTCAAGACGTAGTGGTGAAGGGTACATTGATCTCTTGCATTACAACCCGTAAATTGATCTCTAAGTGGTTTTGTACCATCTTGTAAGGGTTAGGGAGGTGGTGTCTAAAATTCTTCCCATAGAGTTAGTTCCGTTGTAAATGAGTTTCTTGATTTCATTCATAATGACCTTCCTAGTGTTCCTCTCGAAAGGGAAATAGGCTTTGGCATAGACCTCCTCCCAGATACTCAACTCATTTCTATTCCCCCTTACTATATGGCCCCGGTGGACTTGAAGGAGTTAAAGGAACAATTGGGGGACTTGTTCGAGAATGGAATTATTAGACATAGCCAATCTCCTTGGGGTGCTCCGGTGTTGTTTGTGAAAAAGAAGGACGGGTCCATTAGAATGTGTATTGAATACATGCAACTCAATAGGGTCACCATCAAGAATATGTATCCTCTTACAAGGAATGATGATTTGTTTGACCAATTGCAAAGAGCTAGCCATTTCTCTAAGATTCACTTTTGGTCCAGGTATCATCAAGTGAAAGTGAGGGAGTGTGATATTCCCAAGACAACCTTCCAAACTAGGTATGGGCATTACAAATTTGTGGTGATGTCTTTTGGGTTGACCAATGCACTGGCCATCTTTATAGACCTAATGAATAGGGTCTTTAAACCCTAACTTAATTCTTTTGTTGTGGTCTTCATTGATGACATTTTGACCAATTCTCATGGTGAGGAGAAACATAGGGATCATTTGAGTGTTGTGTTTCAAAGATTGAGGGAGGAGGAATTGTATTCTAAATATGAAAAGTGTGAATTTTGGTTGAGGGAGGTTGCCTTCCTAGGACATGTGGTTTTGGGGGAAGGTATTAAGGTGGATCCAAAAAAGACCGATGTGATTAGAAATTGGCCTAGACCATTTACCCCATCAGACATTAGGAGGTTCTTGGGCTTAGCAGGCTATTATCGGAGGTTTGTGAATGGGTTCTCTTCTATTATTCCCCTATGAAGAAATTGAGTAAAAAGAAGGCCAAGTTTGTGTGGCCCAATGAATGTGAAAGGAGTTTCCAAATATTGAAAGACGAGATTTTGTCTGCTCTTATATTGTCACTACTCAATGGGCTTGAAGGATTTGTTATGCATTGTGATGGTTCCCGAGTTGGTTTGGGTTGTGTATTGATGCAAAATGGTAAGGTCATAACTTATGCTTTTAGACCACTCAAAGTAAATGAAAGGAACTACCCTGCTCATGATCTAGTGTTAGCCACTGTTGTGTTTGCATTAAAGATTTTGGTGTCACTACTTGTATGGGGTGCATGTTGATGTGTTCACCGATCGTAAGAGGCTCCAATATGTCGTCAATCAAAAAGGATCTCAACTTGAGTCAAAAAAGATGGTTAGAACTTCTTAAGGACTATGATATAAGTGTGCATTATCATACTGGTAAGGCAAATATGGTGGCTGATGCTTTAAGTAGGGTGTCTATGAGTAGCGTAGCACATGTTAATGGTGGTGATAAGGAAATGGCTAGGGAGTTGCATCGGTTGGATATATTGGGAATTTGGTTGGAAGAGGATGGTAATAGTGGTGTGGTTGTTGTTAATGGTTCTAAGTCTTCTTTTGTTGATGAGGTGTTGACAAAACAAGATCTTGATCCCTCCTTGTTAAAATTGAAGGCCTTGGTGAAAGAGGGCAAGATGGAGGTTTTCTCCCAAGAGGGAGATGGTGCCCTTAGGTACCAAGGTAGATTGTGTGTACCGTATGTTGATGGTTTGATAAAAAAGATCCTTGATGAGGACCATAACTCTTCTTATTCTATGTACCTCGGTTCCACCAAAATGTATAGAGACTTGAGGGATGTGTAATGGTGGGGAGGCATGCAGAGAGACATTGCAAAATTCGTTTCCAATTGTCATACTTGTCAACAAGTCAAAGCTGAACATCGAAGGTCGGGTGGCCTAACCCAAGACATTGAGGTTCCTAATTGGAAGTGGAAAGAGATAAATGCTGATTTTGTGGTTGGGTTGCCCAAGACTAGAAAAGGTTTTGATTCCATTTGTGTTGTGGTTGATAGGATGACAAAATCGGCCCATTTTCTACTTGTTAAGACCACATTTGGGGCTGAAGATTATGTAACATTGTACATTCATGACTTGGTAATTGGGTTCCTTTATCCATCATATCAGATCATGGGGCACCTTTCACTTCACACTTTTGGAGGTCCTTGCAAAAGGGATCATGGTACTAGAGTTAAGCTTTCTTTGGCCTTCCACCCTCAAACAGATGGCCAAGTCGATAGGACCATCCAAACCCTTGAGGATATTCTTCAATGACGTGTGCTGGAGCTTAAAGGTAATTGGGATGACCATCTTCTATTGATTTAGTTTGCCTACAACAATAGCTATCATTCTTGCATCGGTATGGCTCCTTTTGAGTCTCTCTATGGAAGACGTTGTTAGATCACCAGTCGGATAGTTTAAGGTTAGTGAGATAACTTTTTTGGGACCAGATTTAGTTATGAAGGCTCGTGAGAAGATTAGGATAATTATGGAAAGGTTGAAGATAGCCCAAAGTTGTCAAAAATCCTATGCTGATGTGATAAGAAGATACCTTGAATTTAAAGTTAGTGATTGGGTCTACCTAAAGGTTTCACCCATGAAGGGTGTGGTCCAGTTTTGTAAGAAGGGAAAGTTGAGCGCAAGATCTGTTGGTCCTTATGAGGTCATGAGAAGGGTTGGCAAGGTGACGTATGAGTTGAGATTGCCTAGTGTGATAGGATTGGTTTATCCGGTGTTCCATATGTCTATGTTGAGGAAATGTGTGGTTGACCTGGATACAATTGTGCCTCTAGATGTTGTTGGTGTTGTTGAGGATAATTTGACATATGAAGAGGTTCCAGTTCAGATTTTGCATAGGCAATTGAAGTGGTTGAGAAACAAAGAGGTCGCTTCCGTTAAGGTCCTTTGGAGGAATCAACAAGTTGAAAGTTCTACTTGAGAGGCCGAAGTGGATATGCAAAAGCTATATCCTTACCTTTTCCACTCCACTCAAGCCTAAGGTATTGATCTAAGTCCATCATTTGACCTCAAGTCTTAAGTTCAGCCCCATGTCCTTGCATATGTTCATGTTTAAATTGACAAGTCCATGATGATTTTTCACTTACGATTAAGTTTTTGAAATGATGTTTAAGTGCATCGTTGCATCTCTATGTGGGTTGAAACTTTCATACTAGTGCATCTCATATACATCTCTTTGACATTCGGGGATGAATGTTCCCAAGGAGGAGATATTGAAACAACGCCAAAAAGTGCCCCAAAATGTGCCTCGTAAGTGCCTGGAATCGTAATTTTCATATATCTTAAAATCCATGCGTGATATCGAGAATCTGATGTCATATTCTTGTTCAAGGGGGACAAAATTAGGGGGAAAAGTATCTTACCCTGACTTTAGAGCAACCATATCAAAATTTAACAATCCAAAAATACAAATTCCAAAGAGCTTTTCGCGCTTCTGGCGCAACGCGCCAAGAGCGCGCATTAGTGTTAAATTTTGCCCAGTTTTTACTTCGATTTAAGAATTTTTAAGTCTTGGGCGTAAATGCTTACAAACGTGAAAATACCAATACTTAACCATTTTTCACCCTCATATCATTCTAAACATTCCCAAATACTTATTCAAACACTTAGCCGAATATTTTACTCCTAAACTCAAGTCTCAAAACCCTCCCCGGATCTAAGGATATCCTCTCAAGCTTCAAGTTTCCATCACCAGTCTTCATCAAGTTCATCCAAAGCTAAGGTATATGGGTTTTATTCATGGGTTCCCTTCACCTATGATACCTAAGCTCTTTTATTCAAAATTGCACAATTTAAAATCGATTTATCGATGGGTCTTAATCATTATGTAATTCACCCCACACTATGCTGGGTTTATGAAATTGTGACTGTTTAACTATGTTTGGAGGTATGAATCTAAGGTCTTTGGTGAGAATTGATGAATGGTCTTGATGCATATTGTTTGAGGGTGCTACCAAGTATCTATTGATAACTTTACGCTGATGTTTCTGGCATGATTTCACTCATGAATTGTATACACTAGCATTACATACCTTCTAAGTGTTTGATAAAATGTCCGATTATGGATTCTTAAGGAATTGAAGGTCCAATGTATGTTTTATGAGTTGAATGACTATATGATGATGAATTGATGATGGGAATGGAATGTATATGTAAGAGGATGAAGGGAGTGGACATATATATGATATTATCTCTATATAGATTTGGGAAAGACCAAGCCTAGCTCGGGGGGTCGTATGCCCGGGTAACCTATAGGGGGTTGGTACCTTGGTCACCTAGCTCCAGGGGTAGTAGGCCCAGGTAACCTTGTTGGGGGTTGGTATCCATCAATCTTGATGGGGGTTTTGTACTTTGTCAACCTTGATGGGGGATTTGTACTTCGTCAATTTTGGTGGGGGGTTTGTACTTCGTCAACCTCATGAAGGGGTTTATACCTCATGCGCCTATCCAAGGGGGTGGTAGGCGTTAGTTTGCACTATAATGCTCACTCTTTACACTCGTATTATGATCTATATATGTATGGTTTTACTTCAAGTATCATTCATACATGTCATATTGCTAATATTCTATTCATTACGTATGATTATGCATTTTTCCTATGATGCCTACCTTTTGTTACGTTGCATCCTACATACTTAGTATATTCAAACATACTAATATATACTCTATCCCAACATGATGTCACCATGTAGGAACCGGTGCACCGCTTGATTATCGTGCTCCACATGGCTAGTACGACTTCTATCAAGCTTGTTGGTGAGTCCTCTATTCTGGGAACGTTACTTATGATCTATCACTACGTATTAAGATTTTCTCTCTTTGACTTATGTATTGACGATGAGGGTGAGACCGGTTGCTTTGTCTTGGCCTCTGCTCTTATCTATGTAGTAGAAGTGTTGTTGGACATGTTAGATATCTATGCTATGAGCTTGACTCTGTTGACTCTTGATGTTTATGATATGGAAATTTATCCTTATTCCCAATTCCCCCTTCTTTACACTTATCTCTTATTGTCATCCTAATTGCTTCCGTAACCAAGGATGTGTAATGATATGCTATGAGACTTGTTTGGGGTTCCTTAGGGTTCCTAGGCTTGGGTTATGACATTATAGGAAGCTCAATGCCTCAACAGAGAAGGATCACTTTACTATACCATTCATGGATCAGATATTTGACGGACTAGCAAAAAAGAGGTGGTACTATTTTCTTGATGGCTATTCCGGCTATAATCAGATCATCCTCGCTTAGGAGGATCACGAGAAGACCACATTTGCATTCCCCTATGGCACCTCGCATTTAAGAGGATGCCATTTGGATTTTGTAATGCACCGGCGACATTTCAGAGATACATGATGTCCATCTTCTTAGACATGAAGAGTACTATTGAGGTCTTTGTGGATGATTTTAGGGTGGTTGGAAACTCATTTAAGTGGAAAACCTAATTGATGTGTTGCAAAGATGTGTCGAAAGTCATCTGGTGCTAAACAGGGAAAAGTGTCATTTCATAGTGAAAGAGGGTATTGTGTTAGGCCATAGGATATCTGGCAAAGGCACTGAGGTTGACAGAGCGAAGGTTGAGGTGATTGAGAAGCTTCCACTACCCATCTCAGTAAAGGGTATGAGGAGTTTCTTGGGACATGTAGGATCTTATCCAAGGTTTATAACAGACTTCTCTGAAATTTCATACCCATTGTGTAAATTATTGGATAAAGATGCTAAGTTTGTGTTTGATGATGCATATATGCGACCATACTAAGAGTTAAAGAAGAGGTTGATATAAGCACCAATTATTGTAGCTCCAGATTAGTCCAAGCCCTTTGAAATCATGTGTAATGCAAATGGGGTCGCTCTAGGTGTGGTATTGGGACAACACAAGGAAAAGATATTACATCCCATATATTATGCCAGCAAAGCCCTAAATATGACCTAGAAGAATTACAACAACAACAACAACATACCCAGTAAAATCCCACAAGTGGGGTCTGGGGAGGGTAGAATGTACGCGGACCTTGCCACTACCATGAAACTGGAGAGGTTGTTTCCTAGGAACGCTCATCTCAAAACCCGTAAGCAAGAGAAAACTAGACTTGACAAAAGGAAGGGAAGGGAACAGAAAAGAGAAACTAATAATGAAAGTATGTAGATAAGATAAACTAACACAGAATATGATAGGTAGTGCGAACAAAAGACACACAAAAAAAATAAAAAAAAACCCTACCATTAGCCTGCTACTCTAATTCGTGACCCAGAAGAATTACATTGTTACAAAACAAGATTTACTTGCATTGGTCGTCGCATTCAAAAATTCAGATCATAACTATTAGGAATCAAAGTAGTGGCTCATAAAGACCACTCAACACTTAAATATTTTATGGATAAAAAGGATGCAAAGCCAAGGTTGATGAGATGGGTGCTTCTCTCGCAAGAGTTCAATTTTGATGTCATTGACAGAAAAAAGGGATAGAGAATCAGGTTGCAGATCATCTATCCAGATTGTAAGATAGGGCAATGATAAAATTTGATGATAGAGTGGAGATAAATGATTTCTTCTTTGATAAGAGTGTGTTGGCTGCATTGCAGGATCTGACACCTTGGTTTGTAGATTATACAAATTACTTGGTGAGTGATATTGTGCCACCTGACTTAAATATACATCATTGTTGAAAGTTTATGCATTATATGAGGAAATTATTTTGGGATGACCCCTACTTATTTCGTGTATGTCAAATTGAGAAGATCATGAATTTAAACGAGGTGAAAGAAGTGAAGTTCTTGTAGGACTTAGGAAGCTAGCAGGTGAGTCACCTACATGCTTAGCTTAAATATGCTAGCTAAACGGAAACGAGGCCCGATGCCAAATCTATCCAAGTACGAAATGAATAAAGTCCTTGTTATGGGGGTATAACTTTATCCCATGTTTTAACACCATAAATGGAAAATATTTTCAACCTAAGAATTGTAGAGAAAGGGCCAAGTACAACACAACTCACTTGGTGAATTGGGCCTAAACTAAGTAATGAGAAAAGGGAAAAGTGGGAAGCCAAGGCCCAACAAAATTGAACCCAATAAGGCCCAAGTGAAAGGGGTAAGAAGTTGCATCACTAGCTTAATAAAGTAAGTCTAAAAATTCCTTAGTAGGTCTGCCAAAATCCCCTTTTAAAAAAGATTTAAAACAGCTCCCTATAGTTATTTTAATTTGGACAAAAAATCTGCTTTTCTTGGTTATTCTTTTCTCTCTTTCAACGTGTGAAGAGTAGCCCTCAGAACCCTACAAGGGTTCCTAAAGTAAGCCTAAACCTTTAAGTTAAAGGTAAGTAATGATAATTTTGTACATAGTATGGTTTGTTTATGAAAAACAAGAAGTATATGCTAGTTGTGCTTGTGCTGGAAATTTGAACAACATGTGTCCTAAGGATTATTGTGCACTTTTCTTATTACTTAAGAGGTTTTTCGCTTCTTAGTTGGCAGAGTTATGAAGTAAAACTTATATTCTTAACAAGGTTTATTTTGCTAGTGATGTAACTAGGCTGCTGCACCATATTTACAGCCCGCAAGAGTGAGTTCTTATATGATATTGGGAATTTTTTCTCCATGACCTCCATCTATTTTGCTCTTTTTGGACTACTTTAAGGCTGAATGTATGTATAAGTATATTATATGTAGTTCGGTTGAAGTTAAAACAGATTTGGGATTGTTGAAATCAAAATGTAGGGAGACGACGTAACGTTATGCCGCCTACTTGTATGTTTTGTATGTTGTGTGTAATTGCTATGTGTGGGCTGTTGTAAGACTATTATGGAACTAAAGTAGGCTGCACATGATATTTATATGAGAATGTGTATTAGAAAATACGATTATAGGTGGAAAGTTTGAAAGGATATGCTTGGGTTTATAATTGTACGCTTGTTGCCCGTGCATTGTTTCTTTATGAGATTAGGCTGCCAATATGTATCATTGGCTGATAATGCTAGTTTTATCACCTACTATTTCGTATTACTTGGCATGAATCTACAACGAGGTATATAAGGCTACTCGATTTCGTATTACTTGGCATGAATCTAAATTATTCCTTGGCACATAAAAGCACTTACCAACTCTAACACAACTATTAACCATGTCTCTACTCTTTCACATGTTCATATGTTCCCATACATGGTCACCTTCAAATCTGCATACATACGTGGATACCAAATTATATGGGTTCTTGTTGCTAAATAAAGTTCACGAATTGTTTTATCTAATACTCATTTCATTAATTATGTTATGTACTCTTTTCATTGACGTATTGTCTTGTATGATTATTTGAATGTCACATGCTACATCTACAGATCCTATAGCTTCAATATTGTGACCACCAAAAGAATCATGTCAAAAGTAATTGAAAGACAAAGTATATTGCCTATTGATAGGTGGTAACCCGAGGGATGGAAGAATCACCTAGCCAGGGTCAATCCTATCACGGGGGGTAGCCCAAGGGGTGAAAGGAAAAGCCTAGCTAGGGTCGATCCCAATAAATATTTACCACTGATCAGCTAGTAATTTGTATTACATGCTTTGCACAGATTATACAATAAAGGTAAAGTAATAAAAAGAACATAAGGTACAGGATCCCATAGTACAAGTGGTCTCTTATCCTACACTAGTGCATAGTTTCATTTGAGTTGTTCGTTCATATACAGTACTTCCTGCCTTACATATTCAGTACATTATGTCGTACTGATGTCCCTTACAGGTGCTAGTAGTGCTCCCTAGTAGGAGTACTGGATATTCAGTTGCTATTACCAAGCTCCAGGTTGCTTTGGAGCTTTGTGTGTCTAGAGCTCATATTTTTGTATCCTATAGTTAGTTGAGGCAGAGCCTATCTCGACTCCTATCAGATACTTTTCCTTATCTAGAGGCTTTGTAGACTATGTAAATTAAAGTGTGGTCATGTCTCATACTTTAGACACCGTGGCTCCAACGGCCTAGCCATATGCATTTCCTTTTAGCTTGTTATTACTGCTTAATTTCTTAAATGCATGTTGAATGAAGAAATACCTTATAATATGTATAGAAAGCACATGGATACAACTTGGTTCTCCGGGGCCTTATCAGCAATGAGTGCCAGTCCACCTTATTGGGACTTTGGCCGTGACATGAATGAGTATTGGGGAATGTTTAGAATGAAATGAGGGTGAAAAATGGCTAAGTATAGGTATTTTTATGCTTGGTAAGAGTTAGGCCCAAGACTTAAAATTCTTGGACCGAAGTAAAAACTGGACAAAAAAAATACACAAAGGCGCACCCTTGGCACGTCGCACCATAGGAGCAAAAACTTCTTTGGAAATCGCATCTTGCAATTTCCAAATTTTGATATAGTTGCTCTCATATAAGGGTTAGACCATTTTTCTCTCAATTTGACCCCCTGAACAAGAATATGAAGTCAAATTTTAGATATCACACATGGATTTTGAGATAAATGGAAATTATGATTCTGGGCACTTCCGAGGCACATTTTTGAGCACTTTTTGGGGTCGTTTCAATATCTCCCCCTTGGGAACATTCGCCCATGAATGTGAAAGAAATGTATATGAGAGACAAACATGACAATTTCAGCCCACATAAGGATGAAACAATGCGCTTAAACATTATTCAAAAATCTTATCATAAGTGTAAAATCATCATGAACTTATCAATTTAAACATTAATGTATGCATATGTCATGGGCTGAACATAGACTTCAAATCACATAGGAGAATCAGAGAGATACCCTAGGCTTGAGTGGAGGGAAAAGTGTCACAATCCAAACCTAGGACCTAGGCGTAACACGGTGCAAGGGGAACCCGAAGGGACCCCAAGGAAGCCTCTTAGAAAATCATTACACATCCTTGGTCGTGGAAGAAATAAAACAAGAATCAAGAGATAATGAAGTGGAACAACCGAGGCTAAGAGAAAGCACTTTCATGTCATAGACATCAAGAACAATAGAGTAAAGGCTCTTAGCATAGATACATAACATGTCCAACAAACACCTCTAATGCATAGTTAAGAGCGGGGGCCAAGACAAATCAACCGGGCTCACCCTCATAGTCAAATAGACAATGAAGAAGAATGTCTCAATACATAATAAGAGCAACATAGACTAAGGTCCCCGAAGTGGAGGACTTACCAACTAGCTTGAGTTAGTATCAAACTAGCCATGTGGAGGAGGAGGATGATCAACTAGGGAATCGGTTCCTACATGGTGATATCATGTAGGCAAGATTATGTGTTAGTACGTTTGAATGTACTAAGTCTGCAGGATGCAATGCAACTAGAGATAGGCACCATAGTCAAAATGCATAACAATAGGCAATAGGCATAATATATTGATATGGCATGTATGATCAATGAATAAGTGAAACATGCTTAAGTTACTCATGCTTATATAGGATATCATATGTGTAGAAGAGACGAAGATAGATTTCCAAAGTACAAACCCCTAGGTAGGTTAGTGTTGATGCCGCCTCATCACTTAGGTGGTTAGGTAGAAACCCCTCACTAGGTTGGTGATGATGCCGCCCTATCACCCCGGTGGAGAAGTACGAACCCTTAACTAGGTTGATGAGTACAAACCCTTATCTAGGTTAGTAATGATGTCGCCCCATCACCAGGTGGAGAAGAACAAACCCTTCACTAGGTTGATGAGTACAAACCCCCATCTAGGATATCTGGGTTCATAGTCCCCAACGGATTGAGCATGGTCTAG
>JAPFFP010046060.1:0-11230 GCA_026153255.1 Solanum medicagineum
TAAGAAGGGAACTCTTGACATTATTAGGAGGACCGAATAGGTTTATTAATATTGTGGGTGTAGAAGTGGATGTTTTTGGTTGGGCGTGAATATCCTTTTTAGTAAGGTAGTACTAGGAATAAAAGAAGATTTAATAAGAGTGTTTAATGCTATTTTTGGATACGTGGGTCATTGGAAATCATATTCCTAGATTGTGGAGTTGGCTGGATTGATAGGATTGGATCCTTTGATTTGACGTTGCTAGTTGTATCAAAGTTTTGAGGTTGTGTGGAGGAGAGCTTATCCACGTTAGCATCATCAGTTATGCCAGCCATAGAGGTTAAGGTAGTAGGGGTTGATGTGTCCATTTCCATATCTAAGTTATTTATAGATATAGAGTTATTTTCGGCGAGGTCTAATTTAGCTTCATTTACTATAATTGAGCTAGGTTTTGTAGGGGTCATTTTAGGATTATTTCTAACTGCCATATTTGAGTGATGGAAACGTATATCGGAAGATGAAGGGGCAAGGTGTTTTATTTTAGTAATTTTGCTTGCTTGTTCCACATCAGTAGTAGTGATGTCATTGGTGACATATTTCAAATTCAGTGCTGTGAGGGGTATTGTGGCTACATTGATACCTGGTTCTTGTTGGTGCTGCATAAGCTGTTGTGGTCATTTTGGCATGTTCCTTTTTTCCTGAATTCCACCAATTTCCATTCCTCTTCTGCTGGTGTGTGGTTGGCCTCCGTATTTTTATTGTCCTTAGTGGTGTTTTTGACGTATCCTGCATGGGGGGTTGAGTGTGTCTATTTGTAATGCAAGAGAGACCAGTGTGACCCAGAACCCCACACAGCTGGCACATGATATCTGTGTGTTTATATAGTATCGGCTGCTTGTGGTCCCCAATCTTGACAATTGTTTTTACTTGAACCCTCGTCTGCGCCTATACACAAATGCGAGCGTAATGTCATCATAGTGTTGCTGACGTACAAATGTCTATCTTCACTAGTTTTCCTATCTTCCTCCCCACTCTAGCAAGGATTTTTGTGTCGCAGAACTCTGCACGCAGTTTCGACAAACGAAGCCAAATGGCAGAGTGTGTTTCCTAGCCTTTGATGCCACAAATTTTGGATGCTTGTGTTTGTTGATGAACCATGGTCTCTGTTGTAGTATTTCACTTGCATTTTCCTCTTTAAAGTTTCACGATGAAGTAGTCATAGCCTAGGTCGATTAAGGTTATTTCCTCTGTTAGTTTCCACAATTGGTAAAGCCTACATTTGAGATATATGTGGTTTATCCTCTTCCCCACGATCTTTAGTATAATGGAATAACTCTAGAATTTGTAAGGCATTTCCTTTCGTCCTCGACTGAGGTTATGCCAACGTCTTCCCCATTATGTCTTTTTCTGATTTTTCCTCCTACGTTTCAATGTCTAGGAAGGGGTTCTAAAGGTGGTCTTGCTGTGTTGCATTTGCAATAGGAGTTAGAAGCATCTGTTTGAAGGAAAGTGCTGATGTTTCTACGTTGATATTTTATCCCTTGCATTTTCCTCAGGTCATTCGGAACTCTTCAGTTCTAGGATTCGATGGTTTTGGCGAGATTGGTTTCGATCCTTGATGAAGAGAACTTGGAAGGTCCATTATTAAGAACAAAATTAGTGAATTTGAAAATTAAAAGTTAAAGTTTGTTTTCTGAATTTAGGTCAGTTTTTGTTCTTTAAATTATGGAACCAAAATTTTGAAAAAGAAAGAAGTCTAACTTAGCTATGGCTAGAAGAACTTTTTGCCTTAGCTGATAGACTCTATTAATTTTATTCCAATTATTCCTTTTCATACATTAGCTATTTCAGATGTATCATTGTTATTATTCTCGGAGAATGTAGAAACAAATCATTTACTAGATTCTAAACTCTTATAGGCTTATATTTAGTCTTAAAATTAGGTTATGATTTCACATTATGCATAATTTTACAACGATAAGAAACTGCATGAAAACATTTATATAATTTTACCATAATATTTTGTTGAACTTGAGATTCAAATATCACATTTACTTTTTAAATAATTGCATTGAGTCACACATTTTTATTTGAATAAGACCATATTTAGAAAGTTAGGATGATCCCCTTGATATCGGCTGCCTATCATGGCTTGATAAAAGAATTAGACTGTGACGCATCAGACCCATAATCTCCTCTAGGATCTTTGCGACAGTCAATTAACCAATACTCCATCCCTCTAAGGTAGAAGTCCGTCGACTCCTGCATAGTCTAATATTGTCAGAGATAACGTGTCAAAATCTCACGAAAAGAAACTTTGGATAGAGTCAATCCCTCGTGTGCTGCATCATAACTCCAATATTTACCATCTATCCTATCATCAGCTGATATATCAAACACGCAGTACCTTCAGGGACTACTCAATGAATTTCATGGCATAAGGCAAAATCATATTAAGGTCTTAAAATTAATTTTATAAAATTTGTACACTAATAAAAAAATATCATTTTCTAATAAATAGATTAATTATTTAAGACAAAAAATAAAAAAATTTCACACACATGAAAAAAAAGAGGACAAAGAATAAAATGGTGGATTGTTGATGTTGATATCTGAAATTCAAATTAAGAATTTAATTTAACTATCGTTACAAACTCAACAAAAAGAAAAGAAAGTACATAACTTAACAGTAGAAATTTTGAGCATGGATAGATAAAAAATATATACCTTCTGATCAATTTTTTGATTAATCTAAATGAAATTGTAGTTCATTCTATTAAGTAACGCTATTGATGAATGTCTAAGATAATTTTATAAAAATTTATATACTATGTTGAATTGAAATTGAAAAAACGGGTGCATGTATGCTTTTGTTGTCATGCACTTTTAGAAAATATTGAAAAAAATCATTATGTTATCGGCATATATAACTTAGTTCCTATATAAAAGGGATAAAAATTTGTAACACTCCCAAATTCATTTTAACTAACTTGCTGCAAATACCCAGAAGAAGCTAAGGAAACAATGAGAAAAATCATTGGAGGAAAACCATGAAGGCTACCTACAGCCTATATAGTGATCTATGGCCTGTAGATGAAGCCTTGTAGGTGCCCTGGTGGCTTGAAAAAGTTTTCTAAGTCTGTGGCCTAAGTACGAGACATCATATGGACCGTACATTATTTCACGACCCCTAGATTAGGTTCGTGGGTGATGATTCATAAATTAACTTTTCTGGATAGCAAATGACGAGTTAGTAGACGACCCGTCAAACATCTACGACTTGTAAGTTTTATTTTGTAGGCTGAAGTCCAGCGAAATTTTTTTTGAACTTTTAAACCACGTGTTTTCAGACGACCCATAGGAAGAGGTTTCCTAAGTCATAGGTCAATTTACAGTAACCAAATTCTTTGACATCCCCACTTATTAAATGTCATTTATGGCCTGTAAATGGACCCATGGCCCGTAGAGGGTGTCTCATGCTTCTACTCGAGATTTTTTAAGAAGGATATTTTCGTTCTTTCCTAACCTTTTTAATTAAAACCTATGACATTTAGGATTTATTTTAGGTCTTACACCAAAACCCTAAGTGTATTATCCCTCGATATACACTTAGAAATTCTTGAGAGCATTGGAGAAAGGAGTAAAGAGAGGATTTCAAGATCAATCATAGAGATTGTCAAAGAGCTAATCATTCTTGTAATTCCATATGTAAGGCTTCCTAAAGTGTAAGAATGAGCCTGTACACGCGTCCCTTCGTAGTCTTGAGCCGATGAATAAGAGCAAGTATTGAAAATCCTATAGTTCTAACTTTTGAGTTTTCTTGCATTTATTTTGAGTCCTCATGATCGTATGTAAACAAAATGATGCACTGCATGGCCCTTCATATGAAACTAATGTAATGGTAGTCCTATACTTGTGTTTTCATTACTTGATAATGTTTTGTCTATTGACTAAATTAAGAATGTGAGTCTAATATCGGAGTTGAGTACTTGGAGTATGTTTGATCATGAGGAGTATGTACATATTCTGGTTCTTGCATATGCATGATATGAGCACCTTATGTGTCTATGTGCTAAGCATGATTGATATGAGAATGAATGACCGTATGAGTCGGAGTCTCGCATGATGTAAGTTAGAGTCTTGATGGGATGCATGAATGATAAGTTCTAAATTGTTGTGCTGTTGAGAAATTGAGTTGAGTTGTTTTGAAATGAATCAAAGAGATGAGTTTGGTTTAATTTGTATGAGCACATTTTAGTCTTGGAAGGAGTATTGAGCACTGAGTAGGTAAGAGGATAACACCCTAGAACTACGTTGCCAACGTAGGATAGTCATGCAATTAACTCAGGTAGCTCATGTCCCAAAAGACGGACATTCTCGTTGGACCCGATAAAGAGAGAAGAGTTGATTGTCCTTTACGTTGACATGTTTAAGATGGGTGTAACAATTACGTCGCCTTCGTTATGCATCACCAAACTTAAGGTAGTAGGAGTTATGTCGGTTTGAGAAACTTCCAAGCAACACTTGTTTGATCATACTACATTTTAAACTAAGTTCAATAAAAATTGAGTCTCTTTTCAAAACATGATTTTTAAACTCCAAAACTTACATAGTCTTTGAGTTGAGTTATGAGCCGAGGAGATGAGTGCCGAGTTAAGTGGATTGATATGAGTATGAGTTTTCCTTGTTTTGTTTGAGCCATTTTACATACCAGTATATTCCATGTACTGATTTTTGTTTGAGCCTGCATCATTAATGATGCAGATACAGGTAATAGAGGACTTTAGTAGGCGCATCGTTGAGGTTCAATCCCTTTGTTTCCAGAGTTGGTGATCCCTCTTTGCTATTCGGAGGAGCTTTATTTATGTTTTATTGAGTAATTTTTACCTTCTTTGATTGAAATAGCCCGAGGCTTATCTTTGCACCTTCTAGAGGAGAGTAGAGGCTTCGCCAACATTGAGTAGCGATAGTTTGTGTAACACCTGGTAAAGAATTACCAAAATACCCGTAGAGGAAAGATGTGTGCATAACGCATCTTCCCATGCTCTTATGGAAAAACCAAGGTCAGATATGCAATCAACATGAAAAATTGAGTGGGGAAGTGGTCTTGGTTGATTTTTATATCAACGGATCAAAAGATAATGTTTTGATGTAAAAACGCGAATCGGTGAAGGTATGCGACAGGGGCACAACGTGCCTCCATTTGCAGACTAACACTTTATTTTTTTAGGAAATTTTTCTACGAGTTTAGAAACTTCGTTCGGGAAATTTTTGAAGAAAAAACTTGAAAAATTATACAGTCCATGTTGTGGACTTATGTCTTGAGACAAGACCTTTTTCGAATTTCATGAGGGGCATTATACATCTTTCCAGACCTCTACTGGACTAATATATGATCAATAGAGGTCATTTTAAGTATAAAAAGAGTCTTTAACCCATTCAAATCCCTTTCTAAGCCATTGAAAAAGACTAGGGTTAAAGAGAAGAGAAGACGAGCGAGGAATTGAGGAGTTCATAGAGAGTTTCTTGAGGTTGATTGTTCAAAAGCTTCAATCCAGGTATGTAAGGCTAAACTAAAAGCATGAGATTTTTCTCTCATGTGCCTCATAGATGGTCTTAAAAGAGAGTTGAATGTTCTTGATGTCTATATACATTGATTATTGATTATTTTCTTGAAAAAATATATGTATCACATGTATTTTCATATATTGATGATTATCATAAATTTCTTTTATCGAATTTAATGTTTTTCGTGAGATATTGCATAAACCCTATATGACTATTCTGAAAGCATACATGAAGGAAGATAGGATTGAGTCTAGAGCCTTGATAGAGAAAGTCTATTGTGATAGTGATTGTGATATGAGAATGATGATGAATTGATAGAGCTTGACAGTCCCATGAGTCTCCATAAACGAACTCTAATGATTTTTCAATTCGATTGTTCCGTATGATTATTCTAAGCCTTGAACTATTGATTGAGGTGTTGATTGATGAGATAATAAGAGTCTCTATGAGACTGATTGAATGATAAGTGCCTCCACAAGGCTGATTGAGATAGTTTGAATAGGATGGATTGTTTTATGAGCAAAGTGTCTTAGGAGAAGTATTGAACACTGAAAGAGTAAGATTAAGTCCAAATCGCAATCATCAAACTATGTAGCCAAGAGTTGGTGAGGATTAGGACCATCACATCACATTATGCTGAGGTCCCCCCTAATTAGAAGTCCCTGAAGTAATAGAGGACTTATGGATTGCTGTCTCTATTTTGGACTTGTCCATTTTGATGTCGATTCATTCTCTACCTAGAAAGTATGGAATGACTGTGGCAATATCAGCGTGACTGTTATACAATCACTATCTCAAAAATGATTGTTGTCGGATAAGAGAAACTCCAAGAAAGTTCCCATATTGAGTACTCTTAGTCGATATGAGATGAGATGAAATGAGTTGAGATAAGTCCC
This sequence comes from Solanum medicagineum, assembly GCA_026153255.1. Classification (NCBI taxonomy): domain Eukaryota; kingdom Viridiplantae; phylum Streptophyta; class Magnoliopsida; order Solanales; family Solanaceae; genus Solanum; species Solanum medicagineum. Next base: position 6,444 of record JAPFFP010046060.1, read on the forward strand.
TCTGAGAAGAGTTTGATTTGATTGAATGAGGTTTGATGGGTTAGATCGGTCAATTGTCTACTCTTTATTCTTGCTTTAGATAGATACTTGACATGTTAATTGTTACTATTCAGAGTTGATGTTGTTCCATATTATTTTACCTGTTTTTGTTTTATTTAGCTATTTTACACACCGTACATTTCACATACTGATGCCACTCACTACTGCATCATTTCATGATGTAGATACAGGTATTAGAGATTGTTAATAGGTGCATCATTGAGGATCTGAGCAGTTCGGCTGATTTGGTGAGCTTCCCTTATTTTCATCTTGATTTTAGAGTTAGATTTGATTAGCTTTATTATTTCTTGAGTTGAGGTAGCCACTGGTCTGTCATTGGCACCGATTGATAGTGATAAAGGCTTCATAGACTAGAGTCGAATGTTGATGTTAAGACTTGTTGAGCTAGTTCTTTCTACTAGCCCTTTTATTTATTGATATTATTTTGAGACTAGATGATATATACCCTTACTTTCCTTAGTCTTTCGCTAATTGTCTTGAGTTTATCGATTTAGTGAATGTGACGAGGCCAAGTGGTTAGTGTGGGGACTAGCAATAGTACCTGAGTGACGGTTACATCTAAGGTACCTTCCCGGGGCGTGACAAACTTGGTATCAGAGCATAGAGTTCAAGTATCCTAGTGAGTCTATAAAGTCGTGTCTAGTAGAGTCATATTTATGGCTATGTTGTTAATCACACTTTTTAAGAAGGAGGCTATAGGACATTAGGAATGGTTACACTTCTTTCTCATTCCAAATTCATGCGATAGAGCACTTCTCTAAGAAACCTATGATGGTTTATGCGTTGCTCTAAACCTTTCAACTATGACTAATCTATGGGGTGATAGAGACAAAAATGTTCAAATCCTTACCGACGAGTTCCTCTGTGATAAAGTAATCAGAATGGTATAAAGGCTGCACCGAGCTTGAGAGAAGCCGAATAGTGCGCTGAATTGATTGATTCAAATGAGGCATTTTTATTCATATGAATTATACATTTGAGTGAGATCAAGATGCACGCCAGACTCTCTTATCTAAAACTTGCTTGTGATGTTATTCATGAGAGAGAAGTAAGATGTAAGGTTTTATACCACCATGAGTAGGCTGTCATTCCAGAGCTAGAATAATGATGATAAAAAAGAAAGGACAAGCTAGTGAGAGTGGCAGTTGATTGAGGCTTGTAGTTAGAGTTATATACTGATTAGGTAAGTAATAAGGTGATGAGTTGATTGCCACAAGTTTGATGAAAGAGTCATAAATACCCTATGATTGTCATGAGGAGGTATAGAGAGAGAGTTAGTGTCAGAATGTGTTAGAGAGTGCTCAAAACTATAAAGAGATCCACGTTGATGTATTTTGATATTCTATCTGTGAGGGTGAAACGTAGAGGTTGAATAGGGAGAAAAGTGCTTTCTACGTGATAGATCTACATTAGGCCTATAATTCTGAAGTAAGAGCCCCATGAGGTTTATAGAGTTAGCAACATAGCCAAATAAGGGGGTATAGTTAGTGGAGGAATGGTACTTGAGTTGCGAAGAGGGCATATGTTGATTGAATACCTGGTATAAGATTTTAGTGGGCTTATGGTCTGAAATTTACCTTGTAATTGTAAGTTGTTTTGATGATTGAAGAGGTGTGTGTTAGATGCACGTGGTAGTACTAGACTCTAAGCTTGAATTTTTAGGAGTAGTGGTAAAGAGGAGACAACATTGTGAGAGTGATAGTCTTAGTTAGAGATTCGCTCTAAGAGGTTGCCATAGTGTGTGTTCCAGAGGAAAACACTTATTGTAAGGAAAAGTGATGCTATGAGCAGAGTAAAAGTTCCCCTTAGGTAAGATGAGTGACACAAGGATAGATCAATAGATAAGAGGAGGCTTAAGATATGTATCCATGATTGTGTAGAGTTATGTGAAGCTCTAAGCTATGACTACTATAAGAATCTAGATAGTTTTTTTGAGTTGTCAATGTGGAGTAGGCTGATGTAAGTATTTTATGTCATCCCGAGCAACTATAGTTGATTAGGGCTTATGGATAGAGGATTATGAGTTTTCCATGATAGTCTAAGTCTTATGCAAATGAATTTATGACAGCACAGAAGTTTAGCGTTAGCAGGAAAAAGAAGAAGTTAGATTGTAAGAGTTGTGGGAAGTGGTTATGTATGCCATTAGAGCAACAAATATAGAGAGATTTCCCTAGTGACAGGATGAAGCTAAGAGTGGCATCTTTGAAGAGAGTCTTAGTGGATATTTGATATATGCGACTATAGTATAATAGAGGAGCTTAAGACGTAGATTCTTGTGGATAATGATAACTCGACCATATGGACATGTATGCTTATAACCTAGTAGAGGGAATTGATTTGCAAAACTTGAGAGATGACGCCTGAGCTAAGGGTGAGATGATGATGTGATAGACCGAAGTAGACCTTGAGTTTTCAATGATGATAGGTGGATTTGGATGAGGCATCAATTCTTTGCCATCTCGTATATTTCTTATACTTAAGTACAAATGATACTCTATTGCCGTCTAGTATATGACTGCCCTGCCCATGGCCTAGTCCCATATGCCACTTATTGATTGTCATTCATGGTGAGTTGTGAGGATGAAAAGTGACGAATTCATTCATTAGTTTTGATCCTACCCCATGGATCTAAGTGTTTCCACTCCTAAGTTGAATGAGATGTGAACTGAGTTTTATACTGTGGATAGTTATGTGAACCTTGAATGAGTCTCGATAGACAAGGGAGATTGTACTTCATTATAAATATTCCCAAATAAGATTTCCCTATTGAATCGTACTAATGATCTTAGTTCCAAGTTCTTTGAGTAATCCTGTCTTCCATGTCTTGATAGAAATGTTGATGAGAATATAGGAGTGATAGTCTATGAGATAGAGTGAGGGTTCTTTATTGTGATGTCATCAGACGCATGCCCTGACCTTCAATACGTTATGCCATTGTTGACAATAGGATGTAGAGTATCAAGTTGAGACTAGTGTCATGCTTATTTTGCATGAGGAGTATTAGTTGGGGTTTTATCACGCTCAAACAGTACCTTTCACTTTGAGGATAAAGCGATCGTTTGTCAAATATAAAACCTAATCATAGTTTAGGGTCGAATCCCAAAGGAATATGGGCCTTTTTCACTTTGATTCACCAACAATCAATTCAAGCATCAAATAACTCAGCTCTCAAGGAAGGGGCGTTTTGCAATGATTTTTAGTAAATAAAACTTTACTAATAAAATGTACAGACAATCAAATTGGAGAGCAACTTCAAAAATTGTGTTCCCCATGATTCACTAACTTAAATACCTCGAATAACACAACTTAAATTAGGACATTGTATGCAGGACGGTGAATTAGGTTCTTTCAACCCTCTTCTAAAGGCGAAGGTCGAATTTCGCTATGGCTTTTGGACGACTACCATAGTGTGCCCATACTAACCGTTACTTATTGTCCCAGTCAACCTCTCCTTGGTCGGGTTTGGTTGATTAGACGAGAATACATCAACTGAATTCTGTTACCCATTGCTTTTTCCTATTCATCACTACCTGGGCCGGGATCATGACATTAGGCGGGGTTCAATGTTGCCCACCATTGAACAACATGCAAAATGAAGGAAAATGGACAATACATACAAATACCCAACTCAAGAAGTGCAAATAATTCAAGTTTTCTAAACTAGCTACTTATGGTTCCCACAACCCCAAGTGTTAGGTTTAGCCACTCATGGCTTAGACACACAAATCAACAATAAAATAAGAAGACATGGAAGATTTCTTACCCATGCAAATTGAAGAACAAGGAAATCCATTTTGTATTTGAAATCACAAGCTTGAATGCTGAAATTAATTCACAAGTGAATTCAATCTCCAAATTTGAGTATCAAAGGTAAACCCTAAAATCTACTCTCTATTCTATCTCTAAAATCTTTCTATAATCTCAATAATTTTTGAAAAGCTGCTCCTAAAACCCTAAGATATACAATTTATAATATTTACAAAAAGGTCCTTAAAATAATTAGAAAATCTGGTTGGCGTTTACTACAACACGCAATTACGACTCGTAGGGTGCCGTACGAGTTGTAGTCGGGCTTTCGTGGTCAACACTTAGCATTTTATACTTTACTACTATGATCTACTTCTTTAAGTCTTAGTCTGATTTATGACTCGTAGTGCCAGTTCATAGTCCTGACTTACATTTTCTGGTGGAATCTTGATCTTTACTGGAATCTACTACGAGAGCTTCTCTTACGAGTCATAGTGAGGCCTACGACTCGTATCTGAGCCTCGACAGCTGACCTTCAGAAAACAGATTCTGCACTTTGACCAGTGAAAATTCATACGAGGGTACCTCTACGACTCGTGGCTTGGACTACGGCTCATAGAGGGTCCTTTTCACTCCCCAAGTCCCGTTAGGGCAGACCGGCACCCGTTGTCGATAAGGCTCGAGAGAACCAACCTGCAACTATGCTCTTTCTGTACATATTATAAGGGATTTCCACCTTTAACATTCCTTAAAGCAAATAAACAGTGATAATAAACCAAATGAAAATGCATATGACTAGGCCGTTGGGACCACGCTGTCTAAAGTACGAGACATGACTATACTTAAATTTACATAATCTACAAAGCCTCTAAATAATATAAAGTATCAAATAAGGGTCGGGACTGTAACACCCCACACTTTACAATATTGGCTCAATTTAAAGGAAACATGACATGAAAAGGGCAAGTGACGCTAAATTT
>JAPFFP010046061.1:2500-11229 GCA_026153255.1 Solanum medicagineum
TCTCCCAACTCCATTGGTGCCATTGGATATGGTAGAATCAATATGTGCTAGAATCAGGTGTCAAATCATTACCAAAATCAACTCCTCATACATGTGGAAGTCATGGAAAATCCATAGGAAACATATAATTTTATTTTGTCACTAAAGGTACCATTCAAATTCGGTGTAAGATTTATTGCATGACTTGCCATAGATAAGAGAGCACATTGTTTTAAGACCAAATGGTTTTTTTAAAAAAAAAAAAAACAAAGGTCAATGGGCTTTGCCCATCTAGTGTGTGAAAGAACAAGAAAAGAAAACTTTAGCTGTTTTGAGGAAATAGGGTATTATACGCCTTTTAGGCTTAAAAAAGAACGAGATTGTTGCTTTGCTTCCGATGGAGCATTAAAGGAAAAAATTGATAAAGTTCTAATACCAACCTTGTCATGAGTCACGACACAATTAGGATCATGACCGGCGCTTAGAGGGAGAATCCTAAAGCAGACCAAAATCTATCGAAAACCTGACAAAGTTTACCTTGTTTTTGAGTCTATCTGAATTTTTTCCCATTTCATAAATTCACGACACAACCAACAACACCTCTAAATCAAAACACCACATCCGTCAACCATCTAATTGCCACACAATAATACTAATTCATCTCCAAATACTGAAAGTTGTCTAAAACTAGTCACGGGAATAAAAGAACACTCATGGCTCTTATAAAGGAAATGATAAATGGAGCGACTCTAAGGGTATTAAAAGAGAAGGCCATAACAATTAAATAAGTTCTGAAAATAGCATCTCTATCTCTATGAGGCAATGGTAAGGTCTAGATTCGCTCTTGGAAACAAGAAGTTTGGTCTGGGAGGGACAATATCAACCACTTGACGCCCATCCGACGCAGCTTATACTCTACTATCTCCACACCCTACTTGTGGGACTTCACTAGGTATGTTGTTGTTGCTTCTCTCTTAATTAAGAACCAAAGCTTTATCAATCTTTTCTTCGATGCTCCTTCACCGAAAGCAAAGCAATAACATCGTTCTTTTTTTTTTAAAAAAGACTGATTATGCCCTATTTTCTCAAAGCTGCTAAAGTTCTCTTTTTCCTACTCTTTCACACATCAGATGGACTAAGCCCATTGACCTTTGTTTTATTTTTTTTCAATTTTTATAAAAGCATTTTGACTTTAAACAATGTGCTCTCTACATTAAAAGAATACTCAATGACATATATGCCCTTATTTTATTGTAGAGCATTACAAATGAGATGCTAAATGTTCCAGCAATTCTACAGATATTGAGACTCCATAGAGTTCCAGCCTAATTAACTTATCAAATCCTTGAAAGGCAGAGGGTTGATGTATTGAGCAATAATGAAGATCTAGATGCCTCAACTTCGAACGTATGGAAAGTGAAGACAACAATTTATATAGCTTTCTAACTGGAAGGTGAAGAATAAGATGTTTAAATGTAATTCCTCGAGAAACATATGAAGTTTTCAATCATCGGACAGCTTTCTAGATGAACAACATTGACAGTAAACTTAGTAATGAGTCCTTCACGAAGGGTCAAAGGCTGGTAGATGATCTTCTTAAATTTGACTATAGGGTTCAGTAAATCCTTTCTTAATTTCCAAAGAGATTAATCAAACGTCAACTCTATAAGTCTACACCAATGATACCACCATTTCTTTGATAAGATGCTTGTCCTCACAACATCTTCACAAGGTAAATGCATCATAATGGCACCGATTACATTATGGGGAAGATTGATAAGGATGTCAAGCATTAAACTTCAACTATGCTTTCTTCCTTTGTGGTTTGAATTCTATGAGACAAAGCGAACCTCGATGCACAAAGCATAGATTGAGGCTGAAGACTTGAAGAGTGCAAATAGTGCACTATAACTGAAGCGCTCATAAAAGGGATTTGAAATTTATTATACCGTTTAAAAAAACCATTAATTTTTCTTTTAGGTTAGTTTTATGTTGTAGTTACATCGGTTCTTTAGGGTTTGCAAACTAATACTAATAAAGCTACTAATTTGATGTTCTAAACCGAGCAAACGAAACAACTTCATATGTTTATTTTATTACTTAAAATGAGCAGGTTTTTGTAAGTTGATAATCTTAGTAGAAACAAAGGGAAACCAAAACAAAACGCATGGCCCGGGGAAGGACCGCACTCTAAGAAGTGCGATGCAGACAACCTTTTCAATGAAACAATTAAGGGTTTGACTAACTTTATGGTCACTTACATCCTTTTGATCCTTGACATTTTCTTGAGTATAATTTGACTTGTGTTTTTTTTGTATGGCGTGTTACAATGATTTGTTTCACTTAATTACTTCTTTAAATATTGACATCACTTACTAAAACTTCTGTGTACACCTCTTGGTATCTCTAGTCAAGTTAACTATCAGTATAACATAGATATTAATAAGAGATAATTGATGATTTCGATTATAATACACCATTATTTCTTATCTAGATAGTTTGAGGATTCCATTGCTTCTTTTCTTCTGTTGATTTGACAATGTGAATAGTAATTCAATCCAAATAGTTTGGATATTTTCAATATTGTCCACATAGTTTGGAGATTCCTTTTTTTTTTTTTTTGGGATGATGAAGTAATTGATTCCATTCATAGTTTGGAGATTCCTTACCTCGTATTGTTTCTTATTATCTATATTTCTTGTGGCTTATTCTTGTTTTCTACAGGTGCTTTGTGGCTTACGATGCCTCCTATGGGAAGAAAGAATTATCGAAGTTTACTACCTGACATCCTTAGCTACTTTCCGGATGATGAACTGATATCATTTTGATGCATGTGCCTTTTAAAGATGTTATGACAAGTTTACAATCAAATATATAGAGGTATCACTAGTGTAGACTTACAGAATAGACGCTTAAACAATCTCTTTGGGTAAGAAAAAAGAAAAAAGTATGCCCTAAAATTAAATTTGCAAAGATCATAACCAGCTTTTGACCCTTCATAAAGGACTCCTTAATAAGTTTATGCTCAATGCTCATCTAGATAGCTATTTTGAGATTGACAACTTCGTATGTTTCGTCTCGATAATGACAATCAGTATATTGTTCTCTTCACCTTCCATACAGAGAGAGATACAAATTGTGCTCTTCACTTTTCAAATGTTCTATGAAGAATGTGTCCATTCTACTTTGGTTTTGTAAATGCTTCACATTTGGTAAGTAATACAAAGTTCAGTTAACTAAAAAATAAAAAATGAAGAGGGGACAAAAGTAGAACAAAAAGATACTTAAACCAATCAAGCGTAACGTATCATACCATCCTCAGGCTTACTTTACACCAGAGGTTTCTCACGAATGGTTGAATTGCTCTGCTCTACAATTTCTTATTTATAACAATCTAAAGTGAAAGAAAAGAAATCAAAATAGTCAAGTAATAACTCTAAAATGACATGTGAGGATCAAAGTAATACAAGAATAACTTTGATGGAGTTCTAATAAAACGGTCAAAACACACTAGTGACATTATCTGTTGTGTCTAGACCCATGCGACTTTAAAAGGACTTACTACTACACGAAGCTTATATACTTATATATCCAACATCTTTCCTGTATTTTGTCGTGTGAAACTTCCATCCTAAGCTGGGTATCACATCTAATTCTCTAGAATTCTAATATCTTTCCCTTTGAATCAATTCTCCTTTTTTCTTTCCAATTTTTCTCTATCTCAGCTGCTTTATTTACAGACGATATAATCACAAGCACACCATATAATTGATAGGAAAAAGAAGAAGAAAACAGAGGCTTTTTAGTCTGTTAGGAGACATTAGGTTAACACTCCAAAATGTTTGCACTTCTCAAATCAGATAGAATCAATAAGTTTATTGAACAAACGACAAACAACTCGTAAGATTATGCAGCAATTCTAGGGTTATGCTTCTTCTATAGCTGGGACTTTTTTGCCACTATAAGTATGTGAAAAAAGCTATAAAGTACCTGAAAATAATCAAGCATCCTCAGGGGAAGCTCATTCCAGTTCGGACTCCACCGTTGTCATCCTTCCTCGGTCGTCGGAGAAATGCGCCCCAGAAGTGAAAGGGGCAAGAAAAGAGGCTTTTTTTTCTGTTTTTGAAGGGAGAAAGGGGGAATATGAAAAATATATAATGACTTTAACAAATGTTACAAAAGTTTAAAAAGTAAATACATATTTACTTTTAAAATTTTAAGTGGATAGAAAAAGTTACTCCATCCGTTACATTTTAATTGAAGTATGGATCAATACACATATATTAAAAAATATTTAAAAATAAAATTTAAATTATAATTTTCACTATTGACCTTTGGAAAGTTATAAATATGTAATCTCTTAGAAAAAATAAAACTTCAATAAATTAAAAGGCAAATCTGAAAAAAAATTCAAACATTCATCTTAAACTTTGAATAATTAAATTATTTTGAACATTGAAATAAATCTCAAAAATTTAATTTATTTAAAATGGATCGAGGGAGTACTTTATAAATAGTAAACAGTTAAAAATTCTTTAGTTGTTCAAATTAGACTGTATTGTAACAATTTTCCTAAGTTCATTACTTGAATTAATTGAATTGGAAACATGTGAAAAAGACAGTTATTAGGATTTAGGAGTAGTTCCTACAAAAGATGGTGCTAATAATATTTGAATTCTTAATGTAGATGCTATATTGTTGGTTCTTATCTTTCAAAGACTACGAGTATAATAAGAGCATCCGTCAATAAAAAGATCAAGGATCACTTTGTGACTATTGAAAATGAATTAAATTAGATGCTGATTTTCATGTAAGGTTACGCATCAATCGATCGACTCAGTTCGATTTTATGAATAAGTGATTTGATTTATTAGTTTTTTATTTGTAAACATGCAAACTGATAACCAAACTAATAATATACTTACAATCGATTATCGGTTCAACTGAAAAGAAAATGCTCATGTGACTATATATAGACGATGTTCGTAAAATAAAAATAAGTAGAAAAAATATAAATGCAACACTAATTTCTACATTGATCACTTATGACATGATTATTGTAGTTTCTTGTAAAGATACATGCAATAAGTTGCGTAAAGAAATGCAAATTACCTATTTTTGTCATAATCAAATCTAAAAATCGAAAGAAAGAAGGTAATACCAATCTGTGTCAAGAAGATAGAAGATGTCATAGTACAGAGAAGGAGAGGCCAATTACCGTTTCTAAAGATGTCTGTCCTCGCAATTTCTTTACGAGACAAACGCATTAGAGATATTAAGTTATTTGTTTAAATTTTTACACTAGTTATGAATAAAATTCATAGCTTTTGCAAATTATTATCCTAAACTCTAAGATCTTTTCAGAAAATCAAAATAGCTATCAATTCTCCTAAAATCAACCGTTTGATTCATTTATATTTGATAGAATTTTGATAAGCTAAATATTAATAAAATATCTTGACTAGATTCAGGTTTATTTTCAATTTTGAAAAGATTCATAAAAACTCATAGTCAAAGATATACTTAGGTTTTAAAAGATTCAAGGCATTTTTGAATAATTTCCTTTATGTTTTCAAGTACAAATTCAAAATCATAAAACCTGTGTGTTATTCTACATGACACTTTTGTGTTTTACTTGTATTATAAGACGTAAGACGTGTATTTTTACTATTTCAATTTTATCAAAATTTATGTGTTTATTTGTGCTCATCTAAAGTTGAAAGGTATATATATATATCAGATGAAGCCAAGTTAAAATACATATCGTATATTATGTCCCTCATTAAATATACACATAAACATGAGAAGTCTTAATTATCGGTCACACATAGATTTTTGGAATTGTTTACCTCTTAAATTATGAAAATTCTCAATTACCTTCAAACATAGTTGTTTTAAACCATTTACCTCTAATATGCAAAATAAACTTCATCCGATTTACATGACTCATTTTTCTTTTTAGTCAATTTCAAAGTGATGATACATTTTTGTATTTGGTAAAAATTTAATTTTTATTTCTATTTATGTGTTATAGTTTGACGTGACATGATGTTTAAGAAAAAAATGGTTTAAACTAATTAACTAAGTCATAAATACTTGTGTAGGTATAAAACATTTCAGTAGGTATAAAATGAAGATTAAGTTAATTAAATCTTTACTAAATATAAAAATATGTCATTCCTATTGAGATCAACTAAAAAGGGAAAAGAAGTCTATAAATTAAAGTAGAGTATTTTTTTTGTACCTTCTGATATATCATAAGGTAAATAGTTTCAAAAATTCATGTTTAGGGGGATAATTAAAAACTCTCATATGTTAGGGGGTAATTAGTTTCCAAAATCCATTTTTAAGGGGATAATTAGGACTTTTCATAATTTAGAGCTCTACTTAATAAAGTGTATCAAGTTTAATAGGGGCTTTTAACTAGAAATTTTGATTTCATCAATAACTATACATTTATCTTTATCTTTTTTTTTTTTTCTCATTTCATTTCTTTTTCTACTTTATACAAACAACTTACATCAAGAAACAAGTAAATTTTAGAGGAAGGAAAAAAAAAATTCCCACCCTCATAATTTTGATATTAGCAATTTCCTTTTTCTCTTTAAAATATTTCCCTAAGAATTTTAAGAGTGTATTTTACAAGTTTATGTCAACGATAAATATTTACAAGCAAATATCTATAAAAACTTTTCATAAATGTACATATTAGGACTAATATGTTAAAAAATATTAAATCAAGTAAAATCGTCTGCAATTTTGGTAATGTAATAAATTGGAGTTGACTTTTTCATTGGGAAATGGGTTTAATTGGTTAAAAACACAAGCAAAAAAAAAAAAAATGGGAAAGGGATGCATTTAATGATTTGTACCATTTGCCTCTCTTCAATTAATGATGTGTAATCATGACATTCACTTTTCAATTTTTACACTAATATTGATAAATGATGGTGTTTTGCTAATATAATATGGCTTGACTTATTTTTTTGCTTACCATTAATTATAAATATATTGATATATATAGTAGTGGTGCTTATTGATTTTTAGTTTGGTAGTATTGGTGAATGAATAGAGGTCAATGGTAAAATACACTCTTATTCAGTTTGGGAGTGTTGTGGTGTAAGTATTGGTGCCAATATTGATGACTGATGGTGTTTTGGCTAAGATACTATGATTTGGCTTATTATTTTTGCTTACCATTGATTATAGATATATAGATATATATAGTAGTGATGCTTATTGGTTTTTGGTCTGATGATATTGGCAAACGCATATGGAACTTGTAAAATACACTTTTATTCAGAGATTCGGTATTTGTTTTGTGTAAAATTATTACATATCAAAATCAAAAAACACACCAAAATAACACACCATATACCTGACAAGTTTCCTAATGTTAGCAAGGTTTTCCTTTTTTGCAGAAAACGATTTTGATGAAAAACATACATTACCAATTAAAATAAATGTTTGCAACTAAGTATTCTCCAAAAACACCCATAAATCACCATTGAAATACTAAAATCTTAAAACACAAATGGAAACAAATTATTACACTTCAAAATCAAATATAGTAGGAAATGTAAAGCCAACTTATCACCCAAAAATTGTCATGTTACATAATGTCACCAAAGTTTTCATTTTCTCCAACATTGATCTTGGTCAAAAATATACATTACAAATCAAAATATTAAAAAACATAACTTTTATTGATGTTGCTTCCAAACTTTACTAAAGTCAAAAAAAGTGCTTTGGTAATTAAAAAAAATTTGACAGCTTTTACTAAAATCGAGGTAAAAAAATAAATGAAAAATAAAATTTTAAAAAGTTAAAGATATGTACATTTTGGTAAATGAAAATACAACTTTGTAAATATAATATGGCCCATGACAAAAATGTAATAAACACTCTTAATCCATTTTTTCTTGCAATTTTTTCTATACTTTTTATTTTTTGATTTAAGTGATTTCTTTCGTATGAAATTGAAAAGTTTCTAATGGGAGTGAAACGTTTTAAACAATTTCTTTTTACTAAAAGGATTTTTTATATAGAATGTTAGAGGTATTGTGAAAAGATGATTAATTATTAAATTATAAATTAATAATGAATTTTAAAATTTATGACATTAATAATCTGTAATTATTTATTTATTTTTTAAGCTCGTATGAAGCGTCAATAATAATTTTAGTAATAAAATGAAGAAAATTTGATATCATCAACTTAAAAAGTATTCAAAAGCCAAAAAAAAAAAAATCCAAACATCCACTTAGTATTCTTATATTTTGCTTTTCGTGTTGGCATGATTTATGGAACAAAAATTCATTGTGTCTTTGTCACGTTCATTTTTATGATCATAATTTCTAATGTAGCTTGTGTACATTTTGATTAATTTTGCAAAATATATATTGTGTCTTTTTTTTTTGGATAAGCAAGGAGGATTGTATTAGTAAATAATATGCCTCAGTACAGAATATGTGTAGATACACTGCTATTACAATTCTGGGGAAGATAGTGTTTATGCTATAAAAACTATAAGCCATCGGCTTTCTACTAGTGCTACAGGCCTGATCACGTTTCATTCTTGCAAAACAAATTTCAATTTTGTCTGTTTTAGAACTTTCTTTTGGCAAACAAACATGAAACTTCCAAAACGATCATGCTAGTAGGTATATACATATGTGCCCCCCCTCCTTCCCCTCCCCACCCCCTCTCCACCTCCCCCGCGGCAAGAGCATCTGCTACTCTATTGGCCT
>JAPFFP010046062.1:0-11227 GCA_026153255.1 Solanum medicagineum
TAATTTTAAATAGTTATGTACCATTTTATTTTTTTCTCTTCTTTTTTCTTTTCAAAAAAAAAATAAATCATAAAACTACCCATACTAAACACGACCGACACACCACATTCCTACCTCTCTTAACTTACTCACACACATGACACATGTACAACTACATATATTCTTCCTCACTCACAAAAGAGGGGGGGACATAAAAAAAAACACTGGTTTCACTCTATTTTCTCACACGAAGACATACACACTATACACACTACATACAAACATTCAACCGAGAAGACATCCACAAAAGAAAAAAAAAGAAGACCACAACACACTAACATTCTAAAGAAACACATACACACACACACACAAAAAAAAAAGAAGAAGAAGAAGAAGAACACAACACAATACACACTCACACGGCTAAAAGAGACAAAAAGAAAGGCCTACACCACATTATTTCCTTCTTCCACGTACACACACACTTTTCACAACAAAAAAAAAAAAATCTCAAAAAACACAACTAGAAAAAGGATTGAGTTCAAGACTTGCTTTCGGGATTTTCGAGTCTGTAGTTTTTGATTGTGGATATTTTTTTCTTGTGAATTAATTTTCACAAAAGGTAACACTTCTTCGTGGTATTATTTAATTCCTCATATATATATATAGGACATGATTCCAAATTTATAAAGTTGTTCAAATTTTATGTGTTTGCTTTGATATTATAATATGAAATAGGTTGAGAATTTAATTTTATTTTATTTTAATTATTATTAAATTTAGAATAAAGTTGATGTAACATGTGATTATTTCTTGCAAGCTTAATTGTCCCATTTTTATATTATTCTTGATCAACAATATGGAAGACCGATGGCTAAGCTATGTGACTAATTGACATTTTCATGAGATTTATTCAAATGAATTAAGTTACTTTTTCACTTTATGTGTTTAGTAACAATTTTTACAAAATCTAATGAAGCAAAATAAATAAAATCTGCATATTTATTTTTATATTTCTTTTGACTAAAAATTTTATTCTCAATATTAAACTAAAGGTTTTATGTTGATTCACATAATTAATATTAAATTCTTGAATCATACTTTTAGTTAATCACAATAATGAACTTTTAATTAAAAATAAAAGAATTAAAATTTTTTGGCTGTGTAAAAAGAATTCAGATTTGAAATAATTTTTACAATTAAATTTCTTTAAATTAAATCGTTAAGAACATCATTAAGCTGGCAATAATAGGCAAATTTTACGATTTGAAAAGGATTACACAAATTCTAGGTGTGACATTAAAAATAAATAGTTCGTGGCAAGTTTGGAAAGCGTTGCTACCAACACACCAGATTAATAAATAAGACAGTGTTAAACGAGTTTAAATAAATAAAAATGGCAGGTAAATGACAATTTTTGTAAAACTCATAAATACAATTTATTCAAAATTATATTAATCCATAAATAAGTCAATAAAGCTACCGTGCTAGAACCACGGGACTCGAGGGGTGCCTAACACCTTCCCCTCCGTCAACAAAATTCCTTACTTGAATTTCTAGTATGCTAACCAATAAAAATAAATAGTCATTTCTTTTTGATTAGGGATTTAAATTAGGTGATTTGGAACACCAAAACTCAATTCCAAGTAGCGACTTTGAATAAATAAAATAATCCCTTTTTCAAAATGTCACTTTAATTAGAAAAACTCTATTTTTCAAAACCTACAAAAATGCACACGGAAAAAAAAATAGGGGTGTGACAAATCTAAAAATTATATATAAATAATATTTTTCATTAAAATAAATATAATGTTCATATAAATAAAAATTAAATAAATGATATTAACTTGATGCAATAGTTTAATCTTTTATGAATGAGAATGTGAGAAAATCAATGCAATTAGTTATAATATAGAGATATATTAATAGTTTATTAATACATAGATTTGAATAGTTAGGAGTTAAATAGTTAATTGATTAAAATTTAATTTAAAAAACTCCTAAATATAAAAGGAGTAGTGTAATGCTTCAACATAATTTTAAGTTCTCTTTTTTCTTTTTAAATTTGCTATATTACATACTTTTATTGACACAATATTTGATAATCAAAATTCTAGTTAATTTCAAAGTCTAAAGTATTAGAAAATAATAATACTTACTATTTATATAAAATAGTCCTAAATTAGGAGTGAATTTTTAAATATAACAAAATTCTACTTCAAAAGTGCATCTTGAAACTAAATAAATAAAAGATAAATAATAAATTAAGAAAAATAGTGAAAAAATATTTTTTTAAAAAAACAGAATATTTTAATGAAGGGCAAAAAGTTTAAACAACATTTCTAAGGGCTTTCACACTTATATAGTATAGATTAGCAATATCAAATCATCAAGTAACAGAATTAGTAGAAATTAGAAAGGTATGGTTCCGATTGTAATGACCCTCTAGGCTATTTTCTCTATTTTTAATTTTTTGATGTTTAATGATTTGTTGGGACTAACAGTTTGATCACCTGATGATCGGTCATTAGATTTTTATGCGAGTTTTCGTGTTTTAGAAATTTTAAAATTTGAACAGTTAACTTCCGTCTAAAGTTCATGTAAACGACTTTAGAATGCTATTATGATGGTTCCATTAGCTTTGGGACATTGAGTTTGGTCTAAAGAACCTTTATTTCGAGCCTTCAGACTGATTTCGAACTATATTGGGGATTTTGGTTAAAACGGAGCCCTAAGAATTGGGTCCACCTTTTATTAAGATAACCTTCTTTGGAAGTTTTAACATCTCTATTGATTTTAGGTTATGGAATTTGATGAGTTAGCATATTTCATTTGTGTGCACGGAGTTCCAAATGAATTTCGAGCCTTTGTCAAGGCATTTGGCACATTCTAAGATCTCAAGAGGTTCACTTTTTACAGTTATTTTATTTTTGCAAATTGAGGGTATAAGTCATATTTCTCGGTTCGTTTTATCGATCGGTTCGGTTTTTGCACACCCCTAGTATGTAGAAACATAAATATATATTCCTTTTGATTCAATTTGTTCGACCAACTTTTTTATAATTATCTATAAAAGCATTATATCTAACACATTATAATTTAAGATAATAAATTTTTTTAAAAATATTTTTATTTTTAAAAATTTTGTATCAAATCAAAATAAGTTAACCAAAATTTAATAAAACAAAAGAAATATAAGATATTGGGGTCAAAAAGTATATTATGCAACTTTTCATATATGCCTATGTTAATAGAAAAATAGAGAAATAGAGCAACATTCCTTGTAAGCACCAAAATCCCTCTTTCATAAAACCTCATAATTTAATGCCTAAATTAGTGAACCTCACTAAGTCTCTGACTTAGGGATGCGCAAAAAAATCAAAAAATCAAAAAATCGAACCGAATCGAACTAATTTGATTTTTCGGTGTTGGTTTTTTGGTGTTGGTTTTTCGGGTTTTTTGATTCTATTTCGGTTCTTTTTTTTGGAAACTTCGATTTTACGGTTCGGTTCACGATGTAAAGGTCTCAAAATCATGGTGCACCTAAAAATCGAAGTTTTTTTATATTAATAATTTAATACTTCTAAATTTTTATATTTAAATGTTAACTCAAGCCCAACCCAATTTTAACCATTGGAAAGAGCTTTAGTCATTATGAAAAAAAATCATTTGGATGGTGTGCTTTTGTTGTATTCTTGATTATTGTGTTTAGCAGTTGCATGGTTTTAAAGATCATTTGCAGCTCCCATCAGTTAGTAAATCCTCTGCACTTAATAATGTTCTAATTTAACCTCTGTATTAAGTAAGTTGATTTTTTAAATTTTTTTTGTAGATGGCGATGTTATGAATTTACAATTATCTATAAAGTATATAATATTAAAATATTGGAGTAATATTACATACTTTTAATACGTATTAAATCGTTTTAATCTTATTTTTACTTAGCACCGAAAAACTGTTTTAGAAACGCCGAAATAAATCGAACCGAAGTTGAAAAAATTGAACCAAACCGATCTAGTTTGGTGCAGAGTAGGATGTTCATTTTTAAAAAATCAAATACTAAAAAATTGGACCGAATTTCAACAACATCGAACCGAAGAACTGAACGCAAGAACTGAACGCCCACCCCTACTCAAACAATCTCTCAAATTCGCCTCTCAAATTTCAAGGGCGAACCTCATTCTCATCTACTCCAATATCATGGACATCAGGGGTAAGTAATTCTTCTTTTACTATGTCTGAGAACTTGCTTTGTTAGTTTGTAGTCAGCCTGTAACTTTTCCATCTCATCGCAATCCCTCTTGAGCTCCTGTACTTTCTCTAGTAATGCTTCAATTGTCCATCTCAGGGCTTTCTCGGAGTGTCCATTCTCTGCCTGACTATTTATTCTCCATTCACTTTCAAGTTAATGATTTTTATCTTGTGATGGATTGAAAAACTTCTTTGCAACATCTCTCATATATTCAACACTTACCTACTACAGTAAATATGTTAAACCTCACAATCTCTAGAGGTAAGATGGAGATGAGCAATGTGGAAGCATTTGTGAAGAGAGGATTTACAGAGAGAAAGGAAATGACTTTGGAGAGAAGAATGTTCTTAGTCATTCAGAGAGTAAAGTAACAGAGAGAGGATGTATATATACAAACTAATTAGGAGCTTATTAACTGACTAACTGATCCTTTAATCCCTACTAACTAACTTCCAACTAATTACTAATTACACTTAATCTGCTAACAGACATTTAACCAATTTTCTAATGATTCCTACTATTCTCAACACCCCCGTTCAAGCTAGGTAGTGTAAACAAGTTTAACACTCCTAGCTTGCCCAAGAGATATGTGTGTTGTGCTCTACTTAGAGCTTTAGTCAGTAGGTGTGCCTCTTGGTCCTTCGATGCCACATGAAGTGTTTTGATTGTTCCATCCTTGATCTTCTCTCTGATGAAGTGTACATCTATCTCTATGTGTTTAGTTCTTTCATGAAATATAGGATTTGCAGCAATATGAATTGCTGCTTTACTGTCACTAAACACCTCAACTTGAACCTTAATGTAGACTTTCAGCTCCTTGCAAATTTCTATCAACCAGAGCACTTCTGAAACCACTGCAGCCATACTTCTGTACTCTGCTTCTACTGAGCTTCTGGAGACAGTACTTTGTTTCTTTGATTTCCAAAAGATTAATGAGTTGCCTAGCTTCACCACATACCAAAGTGACTGACCTTCTTAAGTTAGGGCATCCTGCCCAGTCTGCATCACAGAATGCATTTAGTTGTGTTGCCCTCTCTGAGCTTAATAGAACTCCTAGCCCTGGTTCACTCTTTATATATCTTACTACCCTGTATACTGCTGTCATGTGAGACCTTTTGGGCTTCTGCATGAACTGGCTTAGATCATGTACAACATATGTTATGCCTGGCCTAGTCATGGTCAGGTACAACAGCTTCCCAATCAACCTTTGATATGGTCGTGGGTCAGTTAACTCATCATCTGTCATCATGCCATCTACATGCTCATCATACTCTTCTGTGGTCAGTTTGTGATTACATTCCATTGGAGTATTCACTTGATAATCCCAGCTCATGGATCAACTCAAGTGTAAACTTTCTTTGGTTCATGAGAATTCCTTCCTTTGGCCTTTCTATCTCAATTCCAAGAAAGTATTTCATCTCTCCCAAGTCTTTGATCTTAAACCTCTTCTGCAATGCTGCCTTGGCTTCCTGTATTAGTGTGTGATCATTACCTGTGATCAACATATTATCTACATAAACTAGGACAATCACTATGTTCTCTCCCCTTTTTCTTGTGAACAGGGAGTAATCAAAGTGACTCTGTATGAATCCTGAAGTGGTCAGAACCTCAACAAGTTTCAAGTTTCATTGTCTTGATGCTTGTTTGAGTCCATACAAGGATTTGTGCAGTCTACACGCTTGTCTAGTCCCCCCTTGACTTCCAAAACCTGGTGGTGATAACATGTAAACTTTCTCTACCAAGTCACCATGAAGAAAAGCATTGTAGATGTCCATTTGATGTAGAGACCACTGATTGGCAGCAGCTATGGCAAGCACTAATCTGACAGTGACCATCTTGACAGCAGGGGAGAAGGTTTCTTGGTAGTCCAAACCTTCTTGTTGATTATATCCTTTAGCTACCAACCTAGCTTTGTATCTCTCCACAACACCATCAGCTTTATACTTCACCTCGAACACCCATTTGCACCTTATAGGAGTCTTACCAGGGGGAAGATCAACTAAGGATCAAGTTTGGTTATCTTGCAAGGCAGCTATCTCCAAGTTCATGGCATCTACCCATAGGGGGTCTGTGACTGCTTGTTCATATGATTGAGGCTCTGTAATGAGGTTGATTTTGGACAAATAGGCTTAATAGTAAGGAGTAAGATTGGCATGGGACATGTAGGATTGTATAGGGTAACAACAAGTGGATGCAGTGATGGAGTTGGATTTGCCACAAACATAGTCTTGTATCCAAGGAGGGGCATTTCTGGTCCTGGCTGACCTTCTGGGAAAAGTAACAGGTGGTGGAGGAGTAAATGTGGGTGATGGTGTGTGGAGTAGTGGTGGAGGATCAGAAGTAATGGGATAAATGGATGATGTGGATGTTGGAATGGTAAATCTTTCTATGTTAGGTGTTGTGAGGACTCCATTTGGGAATAGCTGTAGCTTTTTGTCTTTGAGTAACCGAAAAGGGAAAATATGTTCTCTGAACACTACATCTCTGCTAACAAAGAAAGTGTTAGTAAGCAAGTTGAAGAGCTTGTAGCCCTTTTGTGTGGAAGAGTATCCCACCAATACAGCTGCAACAAATCTAGGATGAAATTTATCTCTATTATGCAAACTGGTTGCAAAACATAAACAACCAATAGTTCTCATATGAAGCAAAGATGGTGCTCTGCCATAGACCATTTCAAAGGGAGATTTACCAGATAAAACCTGCATAGGCAGTTTATTGATTATGTAAACAGCAGTAGAGACACATTCACTCCAGAACTTTATTGGTAAGAAGCCTTGCAAACGAATGGCCCTAGTAACTTCCAAAATATGCCTGTGTTTTCTCTCTACCAGTCCATTTTGTTGAGGTGTATGTACACAAGAGCTTTGGTGAATAACACCAAGGGAGTTAAACAAGTCAGTACAACTATTATTGAAAAATTCAGTACCATTATCACTTCTGAAAATCTGAACTTGTGCACCAGACTAAGTTTTTAACAATAAGAAAAACTATCTAAGGGTGACAACTACATCACTCTTCATCCTCAACATGTACACCTATGTCATTCTATTACAATCATCTACCAGAGGGAGGAAAAACCTGAAACCATCATGACTAGCAACTCTATATGGCCCCCCAAACATCTCCATGTATGGTAGAGAGAATTTCAGTGCTTCTATTAGGACTGCTAGGAAATGACATTCTAGTTTGCCTAGCCAGTGGGCAAACAGTACAATTATGAATGTCATGGCAATTCTTCTTAAACTTCAGTGTATGGACTTGATGCAATACTCTGACAGGAGCATGTCCAAGCATTTTGTGCCACAATTCCACATCTTCAGCTTTATCTACAGTGTCATTGTTGATTGAGTTTTCACATATTGTTTTGACACTTCCTTTCTTCTTCACTGGCAATTGAATGTTGTACAAGCCATCAGCTTCTCTACCAATCTCCTTCACCATTCTAGTTAACAGATCCTGCATGACACATAGGTCAGGAAAGAAAGTAACAACACATTTTAAGTCATTGGTTAACTTGGACACGATAGAAAGTGGTGCTTAAACTTAGGAATGCATAACACATTTGTGATAGTATTCCACTATCCAACTTGCATTCTCCCACACATGCTATATCAAGTGTATTACCATCTTTTAAGTATACTCTTTTAATGTTTTCCCTAGTAATCTGTTTGACTCCATTCAGCAACTCCTCACTGTGAACCATATGATTGGAAGCTCTAGAGTCTATTATCCATTTTCTAAAGGCTACACTGTTGGTAGCCAAGAAAACTTAATATATACCTATCTTGTCAGAGTCAGGTGGGATTTCCTTATGCAGTAACCTCAGGATTTGATCATATTGTTCCCGAGTGAACATCATTCCTCCTCCTTGATTTGAACTATGTCCAGGCTGAGAAGGCTTCACCTGTGTTGAGCTATGTGCAGTTGAATTTTCCACTGCATTGGCTATGTATTGTGATGGATATGTGTTCTTCTTCTTCTGTTTGTTATCTGTTGGATATCCATGGATTTTATAACAAGTCTCTCTTGTATGCCCTTTCCACTTGCAGTAATCACAAAATAGAAATGCACTCTTCCCTTTATAGTTCCCTCTATCATAGCCAGTCTGATTTCTCTTTGTTGGATGACCAGATCGACTCACATTATGCTGATTTAGTCCTACCTTGTTGCTGAACAAAGCTTTACTACTTAGTTCTTCAACTGTTTTTCCCAAGTTCCTTTGACTCTTTTCAGATATCAACATTTCATATGCCTTGTTGATGTTAGGAACTGGTGTCATCATCAGAATTTGACTCGTTGCTTGTGAATATGTTTCATTTAACCCTATCAGAAATTGCAATAGACGTTGGTACTGATAATGCTCTACATATCTTCTTGACCCTGCACAATCACAACCATGACATGGCACTACTGAATCAAACCCTACCCACAAGTCTTTCAACTTGGTGAAGTAGCTTGATATGGTCGATGTCCCCTGGGTCAGTGTTGCTATCTCTTTATGCAATTGAAACACTCTAGAGCCATTCTCCTTGTCAAACCTTTCCTTTAAATCATTCCAAACTATGCATGTAGAAGCATAGGCTACATAGCTAATCAATTTCTTGCTCACAGAGTTCATAATCCATGAGAGCACTATGGCATTCACTTTTTCCCACAAATCACGAAGTGATTCATCAAACTTCTCCTTTGCAAGTATCTCATCAACAAACCCCATTTTACTCTTTCCTACAAGTCCAATTCTTATAGATCTACTCCACGAAGCCTGATTTTCTGGGCCAATAAGTTGAAACGAGATAAGTGTGTTACCTGGCGTGTCACAGGGTTGCAAATACAGAGGGTGATTTGCATCAATTGTTGTGCTTGGCCTAGTGCTTCTTCCAGCAGCAATAGCTTCTCCTGCATCCGCCATTGCTGAGTGATTCAATTTTGACGTAGCTTAACCTAGCTTGACTCGTCTGCGCAGCGCACTCAAAGAATCACAGTTTCCTATTCCCGCTCTGATACCATGTTAAAACTCTCACAATCTCTAGAAGTGAGATGGAGATGAGCAATGTGGAAGCATTTGTGAAGAGAGGATTTACAGAGAGAAAGGAAATGACTTTGGAGAAAAGAAATGTTCTTATTTATTCAGAGAGTAAAGTAACAGAGAGAGGATATATATATACAAAACTAATTAGGAGCCTATTAACTGACTAACTGATCCTTTAATCCCTACTAACTAACTTCCAACTAATTACTAATTACACTTAATCTGCTAACAGACATTTAACCAATTTTCTAATGATTCCTACTATTCTCAACAAAATATTTCTTACCATTAATCTCAAAACTGAACAACTTCTCCATCTTTTAGTTCAATTATTTCTTATGTCCAAGAGTCCAACATCTTTTGCTTTTTATGTCTCAAGGTAGTAAGGTACATAGGAAGTAGAGGAGTGTTAAGTTCTGTAGCTTGCATCTTGATTGCCATGGTGGCTGTAGCTAAATGAATATAATTGAGACGTTCAATGGCCGTTTGTCGTAAATCTGTTGACATACCTGCTTACCAAACTTGTGACATTTTTCTGTGCAACCTGTTGGTCGAGCTATGATTTTGATTAAAAATTAGAACAAGTAGATAAGCAAACTGACCTGATAGAGCTCTACATCAAATTAAAAATTTATCTCGAGATCTGGTGCAATGTACATAATAAAACTTTGATTGTAAATTGATCAAGCTCTTTATATATTCTACCAACTAGTTTACGACCCAACATGGGAGGAGGTTATTCCATCCCTGAGTTTCTTTATTCGTTTGGTGGGCAAAGAGGTTATTTATTTGGTGTAATAGGAAGAAAAATATATGCCTACAACGAATTGAGAGGATACCTTAGTTCAGCACATAAAAAGTTACTAGCACTAGAAATTAATGACCCTGGGTAAGTACAGAAGCAACTCTTTGTGCCAAACTTTTGTCAGAAAACTAACTATTGCTCCTCTGAATTAAGCATTTTAAGATATAGATCACAACACATGTAAGTTATGTTCTAGCTGCACAAAAATTCATGTTACTCAAGTTTCTGATATGCCTAATTCAAAAGGCTCAAAAAATTTTGAAAGCAAAACTTGTGTGATTACTCTCTGTACTCCACGTAGTAAATAGTTTCCATCAATCCAAATACTTGCAAGCGGAATTTCATAACAGTTAGTGAGAAGTTAAAATTGACGATTGTTTGAGAGAACTGGAAAACACTGCCTTAAAATATTATCTGAGGAACAAATGGATCATCTTGGTTGCTAAGTTAGGATCTGATGGGAGTAAGGACAAACAGATAAGGCCAAATAAAGATTACGGACTAAATGTAACTTTTATTATGGGACTGCGTTGAACTGTTTTAAAAACATTAGAGAGCTTAAGCTTTATTTTCCACTTATGCTCATCATGGCATGGGTTCAAAGGTTAAGGCTGCTCAGCTGCAGGCTCAAGTTTCTAATAAGGCTTCTAGGTTGTCCTAATATGCTTTGGTATAGATGTTGAATTGCTTGGATTATGTTTGCACTATGGACGAAAGAAATTAGTGTTTGACAGGACACAAAATTTACAAGTAAAAGAAAAACCTCTAAACTTGTAGGGTGTGTTTGGTACGGAGGAAAATATTTTTTGATTTTCTCATGTTTGTTGGCTTAAATGTTTTGAAAAATATATTTTTCAAATCAACTTATTTTCCTCAAATTTAACGAAAATAACTTCCTTCCAAGAGTTAAGGAAAATATTTTCCAAAACTCTTACCCAATTTCAAATTGATTTTTTTTATCTTACCCATGATACCCCTCCTCGAACTTTTTTTAAATAAAATAAGATTAAAAACTTATTTTTGAAAAACATTTTACATTTTGAAAATTTTATTATTTCCCGCCTTTCTATTACGACTCCACCAATTCCCTCTACCCAATCCCCCTCCAAAAAATTAAAAACTTATTTTTACGAAAATTCAAAATTGATTTTTTTAAAATAAA
>JAPFFP010046063.1:0-11227 GCA_026153255.1 Solanum medicagineum
CTCTCTATGCCCTAATTCCCAAATCGACCACAAACCTCAGAGAAATCGTTCAGTTATTAGTTTATTTTAACTAATATACGAAAATAATAATTTACTTACCTATATCTATTTCTATTCTCTGCTTGGGCTAGTCACGACCCCGTGTTCTCACGGACCGAACATAATTTTTTATCTCAATTTTTATAATATGAATAGATTCTTTGTATGAATTTTAAAAAATTTAGTTATTAATTATTAGACTTACAAGTAGCTGAAGAAATATAATTAAATTACTTTAGAAATATTAAATTAAGAAATTCGTAAGTTATTTTTGCAGGTCGTATATAATAGCGATGAAGAAGCAGGTAGCTCGAGCAAGCATGTTGGCAGAGAGCTGCTTGCTTATTCACAAAATAATTTATCACAACTAATATTGTAAAATTATAATTGAAGTAACTGAAGAAATATAATCAAAAGCGCTTTGGAATATTAAATTGAAAAACTCACTAAAATAAGTTATCAGAGTTAATATTATAAAATTATAACTGAAGCAGCTGAAAAAATATAATGAAGTTACTTTAGAAATATTAAATTAATAAACTCATAAATTATTTTTATAAATTTCATATAATAATAATGAAAAAATAGATAACTCAAGCAGATATATTGACGGAGAGCTTCTTGCTTATTTGCTCTCTTTAATATGCAATATTTTGGGTTTGGTGTATTTTAGGACTTTTCTTTAATATTTGCATTGCTGTGTCTGTATATTTATGCTTCTAAAAATGTATCATTTTGACTGACTTATCTTTTGTATTTTTACTATAGGAAAAGGGTTAAAACTTTTTTTGAACTATTTAAAATAAAGTAGCAATATTTTTTTATTATATTTTGGCTCGAAAATATTTTTAATTAAATTTTTGGTTGAAAAATATTCTTTTCTTTGACAAAAATAAAAAAAGTTAAAAATATTTTTAAATTATTAGAAATGAATCAAAAATATCCCTTGATTAGATTTTGGTTCAAAAATATCGCTCCCTTAAAAGTTTACAAAAACAACAAAAACATAATGATATGACACCATACATTTATGTGGATAAAAAATGTTACATAATTAGTTCACCTGAAGTCCCATTTTTAGGAACCCAAGAAGTTTTCTCCTCGAAGATTACGTATGAGACTGGATTGTTACTTCACTTGCAAATTTCTCAAAAAGTCAGTCTTTGAATGATAACTTTTATTCATCCTCGTTATAATCGTTCCCTTCTCCTTAATGAGTTTCTTGAGTTCAATAGGATCTGATTCTTCAAATTTTCCGAGCCTACGAAACTTGTGTAAAAATTGTTGTACTCATGTTAACAATGTAACACAATTAATATAAGTTACCATTTTCAAGAAATAATCAATTACAACTATAAATAAAAGCCTTTTTTTTCTTCATATGATAAGAATCTGGAATACTCAAATTCTAATAAAAATTGATTTGAGTATTGGTATTAAATTTTTGATGATAGAAGGATATTTTAAGTAATAACTTTTAAATTTTAACAAATGAGTATTTTTTAATCGAAAACTAACTTATGTATTTTTGCTTTATTTCTAATAGTTAAAGAGTATTTTTAGTCCTTTTTCATTTCTTTTAGAACAAGGGGTATTTTTGTGCCAAACATTTAATGGAGGAGTATTTTGATTCGAAAATATAACGAAAAGGTATTTTAGAGCAAAAAATATAACAGAAAGATATTTTTGAACCAAACGAAGAGGTATTTCTACTCTATTTCAAACCTTCTTCCTTTTATTATATAAGAAATGTGAATAAGTAAATGACACCTCCATTAATATATTTACTTGCTTATTCAATTAACATTGTAGCTGGAATGGTTAATTTCTCAAATTTATAACAGGGAAACTTACATAGATATACTATAGTAAGAAAATATTTACCATTTATAGTAATAACAAATATATATTTTGCTGAACACTTATAATACAGTTTTAATACATATTACAAAGAATTATTTATAAAACATATATAAAACAAGTTGTATTGATATATAATACATTTATCACACACTTTAATACTTATAATACATTGTGTGAATTTCTTACTAAAGAAGCATAATATATTTTAAAACACTTATATTTATGTTGCATGCATAATTAAGTTTTATGCAACACCCCAATTTTTTTAAAGCTAAAATCGAGTCATCCTTCATATGATATATGATTTGAATTGATAATTCCTAATTGAGTCTAGGTGTTAAAGTCAATTTCTTAATTTGGAAATAGAATCAGGGATGATCTAAGATCACATGAACCGTCTAGTATAAGTTAAGCTAAAAACTTTCTTAGCGTTAAAATTCCAATGTAAGATTTTATAAAAGTTAGATGGACCAACGACTTTTGAATTGTATATACATGGTAGGATTAATTCCTAAGTATTTAAAGTAGATAATATGTAATTTAGAGTCATAAGGGAAGGTTCACCTTCAAATGACCATATATCTTAAAGTATAATGAGTTAGGTGACCAATAATATATCAACTTGAAGATATTTGAATCAGCTTTCCAACGCATCCATTTCGCCTTAATCAGAGTGAAAAGTTATGACTATTTTACTGAAGACCTGCAGAGTTGTCTGAAAGATCCACGACAGCTTCGCGTCGAGGACCTAATGCAGACCCTTACTGGATAAGATAAGTGACATACCTTTATTCTATTTTGAGGGTAATTTTATCCTAAAATATTTGGGGGTCTATTTAAGGTCTGAAAACGCATAAAACGTTAGTTTTCATAATTAAAACCCTTTCCTTCACTCCTAAACATAAACGCTCAAGAATCATCAAGAAAATCATCGAGTTAGGATTAGTTTTCAAGATTCATCCTCAAGGGTTTAAAGAAAACGAATTCAAGAATTCCAAGAAAGGATTTCTTGATTCTTCTTTTTCAAGAATTAGGGTTCTTCATCAAGAACTTTAAAGATTCTAAGACAAGAATCCAAGAATCAAAGAGAAGCCCTTCAAACAATGTCTTTCCAAGTTCTTTCACTTTAAAAAACTATCGAGGTCGAGAATTTTCTCCAACAAAGCTAGTATTTATCAAATTTCGATTGTAATATCAACTTTTCAGGTATGTAAGATTAAACAAAAGCATGTGATTATTCTCCCACGTGCCCCATAGATGGTCATAGAAGAGTTGAAAGTGCATGAGTCTCCATATATGTTCTTGAAGTATTTTCTTGAAATATATATTTATTACATATATTTTCATATATTGATGATCATCATAAACTTGTTTTTTGAATTGAATATTTTTCATGAGATATTGCATAACCCTACATGATAACTTTGAAAGCATGCATGAATGAAGATAGGGATTGAGTATAGATCCTTAATTGAGAATGTTGATAGAGATTGTGATTGTGAATGTGAGAATGATGATAGGTTAATAGTATTTGATGGTCCATGAGTCTTCCCAAATGAACTCTAATGATTGTCTATTCGATTGTTCCTTAATGATTGTTCTAAGCCTTGAGCTATTGATTGAGACATGGTTGAATGAGATGATTAGAGTCTCTATGAGACTGATTGAATGATAGTGCCTCCACGAGGCTGATTTGAGATGAGTTGATTGAGATAATTTGATTAGATTGATTATCTTATGAACATTGAGTCTTGGGAGTAGTATTGAGCACCGAAAGAGTAAGAGTTAGTTCGACTCACACTCCTCAAACTACGTAGCCAAGGTAGGTGAGGATTAGAACCATCACATCACATTATGTTGAGATTCTATCTGATTAGAAATCCCTGAAAAAATAGAGGACTTGTAGATTGCTGCCGTCATTTTGGACTTGTCTATTATGATTTTGATTCGTTCTCTACCTAGCAAGGACGGAACGGCTGTGGCAACATCGGTGCGATTATTGTACAATCACTGACTCATAAGTGATTGTTGACGAATAAGAGAAACTCCCAGAAAGTTCTCAAACTGAGTATTTTGAGATGAGATGAGATGAGATGAGTTGAGTTGAGTCCCTCTTAGATGAGTCTGATTTGATTAATAAGGTGTGATGGGTTAGATGGGTCATTTGTCTAATTTTATTATTGCAGTATCTAGACACTTGATATGTTGATTGTTATTATTCCGAATTGATTTAATTTGTTGTTTCATATTATGCTACGTGTTTCGATTTCATTTGGCTATTTTACATACTGTACATTTCACATACTGACGCCACTCAATGCTGCATCATTTATGATGCAGATATAGGGCTAAAGATCATCAATAGGCGCATCATGGAGGATCTAGGATGTTCAGCTGATGGTGAGCCTCCCTACTTTGAAGGATTCATTATGATTATTTCATCTTGCTTTAGAGTTATATTTGCTTAGCTTTATTTTGATTGAGGTAGCCATGGATCTATCATTGGCATCACATGATAGTGATAGAGGTTTCATAGACTAGAGTCGAATGTTGATTGTTAAGATTGTGAGCTAGTTCTTCCTGCTAGCCTTTTTATTTGTTATATTATTTTGAGATTAGATAGATGTGACCATTTACTTTCTTATATCTTTCGCTATTAGTATAGTTTATTGATTGAACATTTGTGATGAGGCTAAGTGGTTTGCTTGGGGACTAGCAATAGTCTCCAGGTGCCGGCCATGTCTTGGGCATCCTTAGAGCGTGAAAAACTTGGTATCAGAGCACGAGTTCAAGAGTCTTAGGGAGTCTATGAAGCCGTGTCTAGTAGATTCCTTATTATTAGTGTGAAGAGCTCTACATCCATAATTTGGAGGCTATAGGACATTTAGGAATTATTTCCCTTCTTTTAGATTCTAAATCGTACGATAGAGTTATTTCCTAAGAAATCTACGATGATTCATGCGCTGCTCTAAACCTTTCGACTATGCCTTATCCACGGGGTGATAGAGACAGTAATGTTCAAACTCTTACAGATGAGATCCTCTGCGATAAAGTAATCAGAATGGTAGAGAGACTACACCAGGCTTGTGAGAAGCTGACTACTGAGCTAAGTTGATTGACTAGAAAGAGTACAATATTACTCATATAAATCATGCATTTGAGTTAGCTCTAGATGTACGCAGACCCTCTTTTTCAAACTCGTTTTCTATGTTACCCATGAGAGAGAAACTTATGTCTCTAAAGAGTTTAATGTTACCACCTAAGAGTTAGATATGAGGTCCTGTAAACCCTGAGTAGAATTGAATCATCCTAGAGTTATAAGGATGATGATGGAAAGAAAGGGATGAGATAGCAAGAGTGATGACTGATTGAGGCTTGTAATAGAGTTATATTAGGTAAGAAATGAGGTGATTAGTCGATTGCCATAAGTTTGATAAAAGACATAAGTACCCTATGATTCTTATAATGAGGTATGGAGAAAGAGTTATTATCAAGAATGTGTTAGAGCGTGCTCAAGACTAGAAGGAGGTTTATGTTGATATATTATAGTATTCATGCTATTGAGGGTGAAGTATAGATGTTGAATAGGGGAACAAAGTGCTTTAAATGTGATAGATCTAAACTAGGCTTATGATTTGTAAGCGAGAGTTCATGAGATTTATAGAGTTATGAGCTTAGCCGGATGAGGAAGTATAGTGAATGACTGAGTGATACTTGAGTTATGAAGAGGGAATGTGCTGATTGAGTATTCGCTATGAGATTTTAGTAAGCCTATATTCCTAAATTTTACCTAATAGTTACAAGTTGGTATAAATAAGGGAAGTTTGTGATGCTTATATTAGTACTAGACCCTAAGCTTGAATTTTGAGGAATTGTGTGAAAGAGGAAATAGTATTGTGAGAGTGATAGTCTTAGTTGGAGATTTCCTCTAAGAGGCTTGCCTTAGTGTGTGAATATGCTAATTTGTACGGAAAGTGATGCTATTGGTAGGGTACAAGTGCTCCTTAGGTAAGACTAGTGAAACGAGGATAGCTCAATATATAAGAAGAGGCTTGAGATGCATACCCATGATTGTGTAAAGATGTGTGAAGTTCTAAGTTATGACTGCTATAAGAATCTAGACAGTATTTTTGAGTTGTCAATCTGGAATAGGTTAATGTAAGCATTCTTTGTCATCCCTAGTAAATGAGTAGATCGGGTTTTATGGATGGATAATGATGAGTTTTCCATGATAGTATAAGTCTTATGCAAATGAATTTATGGGAGCACAAAAGTTGAGCGTTAGCAGGAAAAATGAAGAGGTTAGATTGTAAAAGTTGTCGAAAGTGTTTATGTGCACCAATAAGGGTAGCAAATATAGAGATATTACCATAGAGACAGGAAGAAGATAAGAGTGGTATCTTTGAAGGGAGTCTTAGAGGCTATTTCATATATGTGACTATAGTGTAATAAAAGAGTACACGATATTTTTGTGGATAGTGATTCCCTGACTGTGTGGAGATATGTATGTATAACTTAGAAAGGTGAATTGATCCGCAAATTTAGAGAGACAAACTTTTAGCTAAGGGGGAGATGATGAGGTGATAAAATAGAGTAGATCTTGAATTTTCGATTGGACTGATTAAGATGAGATATCAATTCTTTTCCATCTCATATAGTCCTTATACTTTAGTTGAGGTAACATTCCATTCCCGTCTGGTGTATGACTGCCATGCCTATGGCCTAGTCCCATGCACTACTTGTTGATTGTCATTCATGTTGAGTTGTGAGGATGAGAAATGATGGCTTTATTCAACAATTTTCCTCTTATCTCATGGATCTAAGAGTTTCCAGTCCTATGTTGAAGAAGATATGACCTGAGTATTACACTACGTATAGTTCTGTGAACTCACAATGAGTCTTGATAGACAAGAGAGGTTGTACTTCATCATGAATGTTCTCAAATAAGATTTCTTGATTGGATCATGCTAATGATCTTTCATTCCAAGCCCTTTGAGTAATCCTACTTTTCAGTCTTGATAGAAATGTTTGATAGTAGAAGAGTGATGGTTGCTGAGAGAGAGTGAGATTTCTTGATTCTGATGACAATGTGATGCCATTTCCTTTTACGGTTATAGATGTGGAGAAGGAGTTATAGAAATGGTGATGAGTCTAATAGATAGGTAAAACCATATTAGTATCTCTCGTAGTAAGAGTTCATGCGATCGAGGGTGTAAGGTGCTATGGTAGGCTTGAAGATTCTCATGTAATGTTGATCTTAAAGAGGCGATCAGGCTTAAATGTGTGGTTGCTATTATGCGAGTGTATTAGAGTGATGAGAACGAGCGGTATTCTCTAAGTACAAGTTACTATAGATATATAAAACATAGATTTTGAGGGGTTAGATTGGTATAAGCGTGATCATATTAGAACTAGAATATTGGGACTTAGAGTTAGGTGTGAAATGGAATGAGAGGATGTGGTTAGACATAGATTTGAAAAGGAGCACAATTGAGGAAGAGCTCAGCTTGAGAGTTATCTATAGAGTCTTTATATCACAATGGTCCCATTCTCGATAAGAGTTGGTGACTTCCTTCTTGAGTTCGAACAATTGATTGATGAGGTGTTTAAATGGTTCGAATTGATTGAGTTACGATATTCCATTCGTGCCTGATGATGAGAACGTTTAAGATAATATCTCTACTCTTGATCTGAATCAGTTTATCTAACTTGAGTGATTTGTGATTGTCCGAATGGGTCGCTAATATGATTTGTTGAGCTATTGCTGAGAAGAGTCTTGATTGTTATTTGTGCCTTGATATCTACCTTCACTCATCATTCGAGGATAAATGATCCCAATGGGGACATAATGTAACACCCTATTTTTTTAAGATAACGCCGAGTCATCCTTCATATGATATAGGATTTTAATTGATTTCCTAATTGAGTATAGGTATTAAAGTCAATTTTTTTTAGTTTGAAAATAGAATTGGAGATGATCTAGGGTCACATGAACCCTTTAGTACGAAGTTAAGCTAAAAACTTTCTTAGCATTTGAGTTTCAGTGTAAGATTTTATAAAAGTTAGATGGACCAACGACTTTCAGGTTGTATTTATATGCTAGGATCAATTTCTAAGTATTTAAAGTATATTAGATGTGATTTAGAGTCATAAGGGATCTTTTACATCAATTTAAGTCCAAAGAATTTCTACTGACTAAGTTTTCGTATGAGTTGATAGAAGGGTCAACTTCAAATGACCATATCTCGTAAATATAATGAGTTAGGTAAGCCATAATATATCAAATTCAAGATATTTTAATTAGCTTTCCAACGCATCCAATATCTCCTTAATAAGAGTTCAGAGTGGAAAGTTATGACTATTTTAGTAAAGACCTGCAGAGCTGTCTGAAAGATCCACGACAGCTTCACGTCAAGGACCTAACGCGGACCCTTACTGGATAAGATAAGTGACATCCCTTTATTCTATTTTGAGGGTAATTTTATCCTAAAACCTTTGGGGGTCTATTTAAGGTCTGAAAACGCATAAAACATCAGTTTTCATAATTAAAACCCTTCCCTTCACTCCTAAACATAAATGCTCAAGAATCATCAAGAAAATCATTGAGTTAGGATTAGCTTTCAAGTATCATCCTCAAGGGTTTCAAGAAAATGAATTCAAGAAGTCCAAGAAAGGATTTCTTGATTCTTCTTTTTCAAGAATTAGGGTTCTTCATCAAGAACTTTAAAGATTCTAAGACAAAAATTCAAGAATCAAAGAGAAGCCTTCAAACAATGTCTTTCCAAGTTCTTTCACTTTAAAAGAACTACCGAGATCGAGAATTTTCTCCAAGAAATCTAGTATTCATTAAATTTCGATTGTAATATCAACTTTTCAGGTATGTAAGGCTAAAAGAAAGCATGAGATTGTTCTCCCATGTGCCCCATAGATGGTCATAGAAGAGTTGAAAGTGCATGAATACCCATAGATGTTCTTGAAGTATTTTCTTGATTATTTTCTTAAAATCTATATTTATTACATATATTTTCATATGTTGATTATCATCATAAATTTGTTTCTTGAATTGAATATTTTTCATGAGATACTGCATAACTCTACATGATAATTCTAGGGCATGCATGAATGGAGATAGGGATTGAGTCTAGAGCCTTGATTGAGAATATTGATAGAAATTGTGATTGTGAATGTGAGAATGATGATAAGTTGATAGTATCTGATGGTCCATGAGTCTTCCCAAATGAACTCTAATAGTTGTCTATTCGATTGTTCCCTAATGATTATTTTAAGCCTTGAGCTATTGATTGAGATGTTGATGGATGAGATGATTAGATTCTCTATGAAACTAATTGAATGATAGTACCTCCATGAGCCTGATTTGAGATGAGTTAATTGAGATAATTTGATTGGATTGATTATCTTATGAGCATTGAATATTGGGAGTAGTATCGAGCACCGAAAGAGTAAGAGTTAGTTTGAATCACACTCCTCAAACTTCGTAGCCAAACATAGTTGAGGATTAGAACCATCACATCACATTATGTTAAGGTTCCTTTGATTATAAGTCCCTGAAACAATAGAGGACTTGTAGATTGTTGTCTCCATTTTGGACTTGTCCATTATGGTTTTAATTCGTTCTCTACTTAGCAAGTACGGAACGACTGTGGTAACATCAGCGTAATTATTGTACAATCACTGGCTCATAAGTGATTATTGTCAGATAAGAGAAACTCGCAGAAAGTTTCCAAACTGAGTACTTTGAGATGAGATGAGATGAGATGAGTCCCTCTGAGATGAGGTTGATTTGATTGATGAGGCGTGATGGGTTAGGTGGGTCATTTGTCTATTCTTATTTTTGCTTTAGATAAACACTTGACATGTTGATTGTTACCATTCTGAGTTGATATGTTGTTTCATATTATTCTACCTGTTTCAGTACTGTACATTCCACTTAATGACGCCACTTAGCGTTGCACATGATGCAGATACAGGGTTTAGAGATCATCAACATGCGTCGTTGAGGATCTAGAATGTTTAGTTGATTGGTGAGCCTCCTTACTTCGGAGGATTCGTTATGATTATTTCATCTTGCTTTAGAGTTAGATTTACTTAGCTTTATTTTGATTAAGGTAGCCATGGGTCTATCATTGGCACCACATGATAGTGATAGTGGGTTTATAGACTAGAGTCGAATGTTGATTGTTAAGATTGTGAGTTAGTTCTTCCTACCATCCTTTTCATTTATTGTATTATTTGAGATTAGATAGATATGCCCATTTACTTTTTTATATGTTCCGCTGAATAGTAGAGTTTATTGATTGAAAAATTGTGATGAGGTCAAGTGGTTCGTTTGGGGACTAGCAATAGTCTCCAGGTGCCAACCACGTCTTGATTTTACCCTTCTAGGGCATGACATTTTAATAAACCTTTAGATTTACTATAGTATTACTATAAATGGTAGTAAATGATAAGTGTAGCTAAATTAGTAATTATTTTTTAAAAAGTACTCGCTCAGGTAATTTTTCCTTTATTACACAATAGGATCCCACTTCAATTATCGATTATCTATGCAAGTTGTTCACACCCAATTTTGACCCTTCTTTCTTTAAACCACATTTTCTTTTATTTGAGCTTCTAAATTAATAATTATTATTACCAATATTTGCTATAATTATTGTGACTTGCTACTATTACTACTGTTATTACGATTAGTTTTATGGTCGTCGTTTTCCTTTAGAATTAGTAGTAAAACTGCCTTTTAAACTTTCTATCATCATTTTATTTCAAGTTTCTTACATATTAAATTAGTTATAAGTCAATATTTTAAATTTATATGTATGCTAAATTATTATCGGAAATTTATAATATTAGGATTTAATTTTTTTACATACGAATTATATGTTACATTAGATATCAACTTAGAAGTTCAAAAGAATTAATTTAAAGAAGGAAATTGTCGACAGCCAAATTAAGCTCAACATCTGTTCTTGTGAGCAACACATTTCTTTTAAAATCACTACCATCAATAGCCCATATTTCACACTAAAAATAAGTCCAAATCAAACCAAAATCAAAACCCAATAGTACCTCCTAAAATACCCCAAATGTTTTTGTAACACTCCAAATTTTTTTAAGCTAAGACTGAGCCATTCTTCATAGGATATAGTATTTTAGTTAATGATTCTTAATTGAGTGTAAGTGTTAAAGTCAAATTTTTAATGTGGGAATAGAATTGGAGAAGATCTAAGGTTACACGAACCCTCTAGTACAAAGCTAAGCTAAAAACTTTCTTAGCGTTTGAGTTCTAACGTAAGATTTTATAAAAGGT
>JAPFFP010046064.1:0-11226 GCA_026153255.1 Solanum medicagineum
AAATTTAGCGTCATTTGCCCCTTTCATGTCTTGTTTCCTTTGGGTTGTACTAATATTGTAAGGTGTGGGGTGTTACAGGAATGCCACAAGGCATAAGCCAATATAGTCAAAATGCATAATCATAAGCAATGGATAAGTATAAATTCAATATGACGTGCATGATCAATGTTTGAAGTAAAATATGATTGTAAATCATGCAACTTGCATACTACATATAACATATGTGGGAAGAGACCTTGACAGACATAGACCAAGCGAGTTACTACTTGGAATCCAAGGCATGTCACCCCCTTGTAAGGTGATTGAGGCAGGTAGCCCCTTCAACAAAGTGATTGAAGCATGTCACCCCCTCAACAAGGTGATTGGTTCATGTCACCCCCTAAATAAGGCGTGGTCTAATTGCAACATCATAGATACTTTTCATGAGTTTAATATATACTTGAAAAGCCTTAATCATCATACAATCACTTGACTCATAAATCATGTAATAGATTATCAATAACTTGAGAATTCTTGTCATGACATTTTATCAAACACTTGGTGGGTTCATAATGCTTGTTCAAAATCATGCAATTCAAGAGTGAAATAATATAGTAAAACCCTCATGTTCGGTACCTTGAAATCCATCATCAAATCTCACAATAGATCATAGTTTCATAGCTCAAAACTTGGATAATCTCTATAGACAAAACCAATTCATGGA
Organism: Solanum medicagineum; assembly: GCA_026153255.1. Classification (NCBI taxonomy): domain Eukaryota; kingdom Viridiplantae; phylum Streptophyta; class Magnoliopsida; order Solanales; family Solanaceae; genus Solanum; species Solanum medicagineum. Next base: position 704 of record JAPFFP010046064.1, read on the forward strand.
ATAAGCTTGAAATACATAGACATGCATAATAAATCAACATTTCATACAACCCCAAACATAATTTATAATCATAATCCATACTAAGAGATACCCATAGATGATACAACTTAAAAACATGCAATTTTCATAGAAAGGAAGATTGGGCTCCATGGGTGAAAGGACCCAATAGATGAAACCTTCTTAACTTAAAATTGGGTCTTCTTGAGATAATCTTGAAGGAAACTTAGAGCTTGAAATAAATCATTGATTCCAAAGTTAAGCTTGATGTCCTTGAATTTGATATGAGATATTGGATTAATTCTTGGGGATGTTTTTGTGAGAGTTTTGAGTGATATAGAGCTGAAAAATAGCTAAGTATGGGTGTGTTTACTCATAAGTGGGCATGGGGCTGTGACCCAAATGCCCTTGTATGACATAGGAAAATTAAGGAGAACTTTTTACTGGTTCGCGTCTGGTCTGCGACGCTGACCCAACACGAAGACAAAATTGTACTGCTCCGCGCCCCTGGCACGTCGCGGCCAGGGCACAGATACTTCTTGAAAATTGAAAATTAGTGAAATTTATTTTTTGAAATCTTGGTTATACCCATTACCCACTCAATTTTGCTCCCTGACAGAGAATATGAAGTCGAATTTTTGATATCACGCACAGATTTTAAGATATATGAAAATTACTATTATGGGCATTTCTGAAGCACATTTTAGGGCGTTTCAATATCTCTCCCTTGGGAGCATTCATCCTCGAATGTCAAAGAAATGTGCATAAGAGAAGTAATCATGAAGATTTCAGTCTGACAGGAATGCAACAAATGCATTTAAACATCATTTTCAAAAAGTCTCAACATGAGTGTCACAAATCATCATAAAATTGTTTTACCATGAACATGAAAGCATGTAAAATGACATAAGGGATGAAACTTAAGACTTGAAATCACATAGGAGACTTAAATTAGTACCTTTGGCTTGAGTAGAGCGGAAGATATATGGATATCGCTTTCTTATGTCCTCCTTGGCTTCCCATGTGTCATTTTCAACTTGTTGGTTCCTCCAAAGGACTTTGACGGAAGCTACATCTTTGTTTCTCAACCTCTTCACTTGTCTATCCAAAATTTCCACCAGCACCTCCTTATAGGTCAAATTATGTTCTATGACACCTAAAACATCTAAGGGCACTATAGCACTTGGGTCACCCACACACTTTCTCAACATGGCTACATGGAAGGTCAGATGAACCATATTCATCTCCACAGGCAACTCCAACTCATATACAACCTTACCCACTCTCCTCAAAACTTTATAAGGACCCACAAACCATAGGCTTAATTTCCCTTTCTTGCCAAATCGGACCACACCCTTCATGGGTGAGACTTTCAAGTAAACCCAATCACCAACTTTAAACTTATGATCTCTTTTCCTCACGTCGGAATAGGACTTTTGTCTACTTTGGGCTGTTTTCAATCTCTTCCTTATCAACCTCACCTTTTCCATGACCTCCACAACCAAATCCCGACCTAGCAAAGACATCTTCCTCACTTCTAACCACTCAAATGAGGATCTACAATGCCTACCATAATGAGCTTCAAAGGGAGCCACCAATGCTTGAGTGGTAGCTATTGTCGTGAGAAAATTGAATGAGTGGAAGATGTTTATCCCAACTACCCTTAAACTCCAAAACACAAACCTAAGCATATCATCAAGAGTTTGGATAGTCTTGTCGGCTTAACCATCTGTTTGAGGATGAAAAGTCGTGCTAAGCTTAACCTTGGTGCCAAGACCTCTTTAAAATGACCTCCAAAAGTGAGAAGTGAATTGAGCACCGCGATCCGAAATGATAGACAAGGGTACCCCATACAATCTAACCAACTCTTGAATATACAACCTGGCATAATCTTCGGCACTATAAGTGGTTTTGATCGATAAAAAGTGAGCCGACGTTGTCATTCTATCCGCAACAACCCAAATAGAGTCCTAAGCAACCCAACCACAAAGTCCATGTTGATCTTTTCTCACTTCCAAGTAGGTATCTCTATATCTTGGGCTAGGCCACCCGACCTTTGATGTTCGGCCTTCACTTGTTGGAAATTGTGATATCTGGATACGAATTTGGCAATGTCCTTCTTTATACGACCCCGCCAATACACCTTCCTCAAGTCTCTAAACATCTTTGTAGAACCGGGGTGAATGGAATATGATGAATTATGGGCCTCCTTCAAGATCAATTCTCTCAAGTCATCCACATTTGGCACACACAATCTACCTTGGTACCTAAGGGCACCATCTCCCTCTTGGGAGAAAACCTCCACTTTCCCGTCTTTCACCAGGGCCTTCAACTCTAGCAAGGCGGGGTCAAAATCTTGTTATGCCTTTACCTCCTCAATCAAGGAAGATTTAAAACCATAACAACCACTACACCACCATTGTCAAATTCACCCAACCTAACACCCAATCTAGCCAACCGATGAAGCTCTTTAGCCACCTCTTTGCCACGATCATCAACATGAGCTAAACTACCCATAGATACCCTGCTTAGAGCATTGGCCACAACATTAGCTTTGTCGGGGTGATAATGCACACTCATATCATAATCCCTTAAGGAGCTCTATCCACCTTCTTTGTCTCAAGTTAAGATCTTTTTGGGTGAACACATATTAGAGACTGTTGTGGTTGGTAAACACCTCAACATGAACCCTATTAAAGTACTGACGTAAAATTTTTAAAGCAAATACCATGACCACCAATTCAAGATCATGGGTGAGACAATTCTTCTCATGCACCTTAAGTTAACAGGCATATGCCATCACCTTACCATTTTGCATCAAAACACACCCGATACCAATTCTTGAGGCACCACAATATACAACAAATCCTTCCAACCCTTCTGGTAGAGCCAAGATAGGAGTGGAGACAAGCTTATCTTTCAAAGTTTGGAAACTCTTCTCACATTCATCGGTCAATATGAATTATTCCTTCTTTTATGTCAACTATGTCATAGGAGAAGTAATGGAAGAGAAGTCATTCACAAACCTCCGGTAATAACTTGCCAAACCCAAGAAACTTCTCATGTCCAATTGAGTCAAAGGTCTAGGCCGTTTTTTAATCACCTCCGTCTTCTTAGGATCCACCTTAATGCCATCACCTGACACCACATTCCCTACAAAAGAGACCTCTTTCAACCAAAACTCACATTTTTCATATTTAGCATACAATCTCTCCTCCCTCAAGATTTGCAACACCACTCTCAAGTGATTGACATGCTCCTTCTTAGTATTGGAATAAATCAAGATATCATCAATAAAAACCACCACAAACAAGTCAGGGTATGGTTTAAAAATCCTATTCATGAGATCCATAAATATAATCGGTGCATTAGTCAACCCAAAGGACATAACCACAAACTCAAAGTGTCCATACCTAGTCCGGAAAGATGTCTTGGAATGTCACACTCCCTTACTTTCACGTGGTGATAATCGGACCTAAGATCAATCATAGAAAAGTGACTAGCCCCTTGAAGTACATCAAAAAGGTCATCAATCATAGGTAAAGGGTACTTGTTCTTTATGGTAACTCTATTAAGTTGCCGATAATGAATGCACATTCTAAGAGAACCATCCTTTTTCTTCACAAATAAAACTAGTGCACCCCAAGGTGGCTTACTAGGTCTTATCAAACCCTTTCCCAACAAATCCCTCGATTGATCTTTTAACTCCTTCAACTCCTCCGGGGCCATATGGTAAAAGGGAATGGAAATGGGTTGTGTATCGAGAAGGAGACCTATACCAATATATATTTCCCTTTTGGGAGGAACACCGGGAATTTCATCGGGAAAAACATCAAGAAACTTATTAACTACCTGAATCGACTCAATACAAAGGACTTTGGACTCAACATCCATAACCCTCACAAGATGAAAAAGACAACCCTTAGAAATCAACCTTTGGGCCTTAAGACAAGTAATGAATCTACCCTTAACCACCATATCATGACTCTCCCACTCAAGGATGAGATCATCAGGGAATCGAGAAATTTAACCTTATGGGTTTTACAATCAATAGAAGCATAATATGCATGCAACCAATCCATCCCAAGAATGACATTAAAATCCACCATATCTTACTCAACAAAACCAGAAGGCAAGACTTTATGCACTACGAACAAGGGAAATTTCTATAGACTCTTTTGGCAACAATGGACTCATAATGGGGGTAGTCACTTCATAAGGTTCACACAGCAATTTGGGGCTAACATGAAGCTTTTTGGAAACAAAAGGAGTAATAAAAGAAAGAGTGGCACCCGGGTCTATCAATGCATACCCATCAAAATAAAAAAACTTTTAACATACTAGTGATGACATCGGGCACCTCATCCTCCTTGAAGAGCATAGAATCTATTTTGCCTTGTAGTACCCTATTTTTGGCCTCCTTTTTCCCTTGAATTTGCATTTGCACCTTTGCATTGTGGACGACCATCTCTATCTGTGTTTTGAGCATGAGAACAATAAATAACCTTATGATCCACTTCACCACAAACCATTGAAAGCATTAGAGTTTCTCAAACATGGACCATTATTGTTCCTACCACATCTTAGGCACATTGGGTTAGACACCCATCACCACCACCTTGGAATCTTAGATTATCATTAGCGAATCTCCCATTAGGAGAATTAGAAGACCCTTGGCCTTGGAATTTGTGGCCTTAAGGAAATCGTCCACCATACGAACCGTGGAAACAACCTTCAAAATGAGCCCTCGTGGACTCACCACTTCTTCAGTTTCTAAGCTTTTCCCTTTCTAGTTGTTCGGCATATGTCATGAGGTAGGACAAATCCATATGACCGACTACCATGGTGGTACGACACTCCTCATTAACTAAGTCGGACACTCTCGACACAAATTTGTTCATCCTTGATCTAGGCTCCACAACTAATTGTGGGGCATACTTGGAGAGCTTGTTAAACTTGAGGGCGTACTCCCTCACACTCTTGGAACCTTGCTTAAGGTTCATAAAATCCATCATTTTAGCCTTCTTTAGCTTGATAGGAAAGAGCCGATTGAGGAATGCGGCTTTGAACTCCTCCCATGGAATAACATCATCATCTCTCCTCTCTAATTTCCATTGGGTGAACCAAATTTAGGACACACCTTTGAGTTGGTAGGCCATTAACTCCACTTTCTCCTTCAAAATGAATGCCCATGACAGATAGCACTTTTCTCATCGATGAACTCTTGGGGATCCTCTTCTGATTTGGATCTATTTAAATCTAGTGGGTTCATTCCAGTGAAATTCCTCATCCTAGAAGATGGAGTAGGAGCATGAGGGGCTTGGACCCATTGGTTGATTTGGTTGGTCATAGCATGGGCCAACATTGTAATAGCATCACGAAACTCATCTTGGGCTACCCTCCTCCTTGAGGAGCTTGAGGAGCAGGAGGGGTCGGTTGCTTCTTAGGTATACGGGCTCTCCTTAGTCTCCCTCTTAGAATAAACATGATCTAGAAGAGCAAAGAGCATTCTTTAGGAGAAAACCTTACACTTGCATCTAAAGCACGATATAGACCAAGAAGAAGTGAAACATCTCCTAAAATGCCTCATAGCCTCATTCATTCACAACCATGCATAAGACTATAATTGACGCAGTGTATTGGAGTTTCGACGACCATTAACAACCTAGTGCTCTAATACCAAGTTTGTCATGACCCAAGCCTAGGGCCTACACGTGACACGGTGAATAGGAACACAAAGGGACCCCAAACAAGCCTCTTAGCATATCAATCACACATCCTTGGTCGCGGAAGCAAAATAACAACAACAAGAGATATAATAAAAAGGGAAGGGGGACTAAGGGAAGTCTTTAATAATCATAAAAGCATAAAGGAGTCAAGCTCATAGCATAAGTACATCATAATATCCAACAACACCTTTAACATGCAATGGAGCGAGGGTCAAGACATTTTCTGGGCTCACCCTCATAGTAACAAGTGTTCAACATAAAGAAATATCAAATAGCAAGACTAACATAGTTTCATCGGACTTGAGGACTCACCAAAGCTTATCTACGAAAGTACCAAACTAACCATGTGGAGGATGATCAAAAGGTGCTTGGGTCCTTATATGGTAATATTATGTAGGCATAGAGTATGTGTTAGTACGTTTGAATGTACTAAGTATGTAGGATGCAATGCAACAAAACATAAGCCAATGTAGTCAAAACGCATATTCATAATCAATGGATAAGTATAATTTCAATATGGCATTCATCCTCAATACTTGAAGTAAAACATGCTTGTAAATCATGTAACTTGCATAGTATATATTACATGTGTGGGAAGAGACTTTAACTGACAAAGACCAAGCGAGCGACTACTTGGAATCCATGGCATGGCACCCCCTTGTAAGGTGATTAAGGCATGTCACCCCCTAAACAAGGTCTGGTCTACTTGAAACAATAGACACTTTTCATGAACTCTATACATACTTGAAAGCACTTAATCATAATATATCCGCTTGACTCATAAATCATGTAATAGATCATCAATAACTTGAGAATTCTTGCCATGACATTTTATTAAACACTTTGTGGGTTCATAATGCTTGTTCAAAACCATGTCACCCAAGAGTGAAATAATATAAGAAAACACAATGCAAATCAACCCTCCAACATATAGTAAAAACTTCATGTAGGGTACTTTCAAATCCATCATCAAATCTCATAATAGATCATACTTTCATAGCTCAAAACATGCATAGTCTCAATAGACAACCAATTCATGGTATAAGCTTGAAATAGATAGACATGCATAATCAATCAACATTTCATACAACCTCCAACATAATTTATAATCATAATCCATAATAAGAGATACCCATAGATGATACGACTTGAAAACATGCAATTTTGATAGAAAGGAAGATTGGGCTCTATGGGTGAAAGGACCCAATGGGTGAAACCTACATACCTCAATGGTCTTCTTGAGATGAGCTTGAAGGAAACTTAAGAGCTTGAAGTGAATCCTTGAGTTCCAAAGTTATGCTTGAAATTCTTGAATTTTGTATGAGATATTTGGTTAAGTCTTGGAGAGGTTTTTGTGAGGGTTTTGAGTGACATAGAGTTGAAAAATGGCTAAGCATGGGTGTTTTTATGCATAAGTGGGCATAGAGTATGACCCTAATGTCTTTGGCCAACACAGGAAAATTAAGGAAAAATTTGTACTGATCCGTGACTGGTCTATGATGCGGACCCAACATGAAGACAAAATTGTAATGCTCCGTAACCCTGGCACATCGCGGCCAGGGCGCGGATGCTCTCTGAAAATAAAAAATTAGCGAAATTTATTTTTCGCTACGGGTGCTCTAAAATCTGGATTATACCTATTTCCCACTCAATTTTGCCCCCTAATCGAGAATATAAAGTCAAATTTTTGATATCACATATGTATTTTGAGATATATGGAAATTATAATTATGGGCATTTTCGAATAACATTTTGAGGCGTTTCAAGTTCAGTACACTTCCAGAGTTGGTGAGCCCTCCTAGCTTTTTCAGAGGAGCCCTTTTATCATTTGATTTGACTTTGTATTTCCTTTCTTTGAACTAAGGTGTCCATGGCCTTTCATAACACTATTCTAGACTATTGAGTAGAGGTTTCATAGACAGTTGAGTAGAGTATTTTGAGGATTCTTTTAGATCTAAACTATTTTACTTAAAACTATGATATAATGGAGTTACGTAGTTTATTTATTTTCATGCATAAGATGTCTTATTAATTGAGTTATTCTTCCACTGTCAAGTTGATGTGATGATGAGGCCAAGTGGTTCTTAGGGGGCAAAGAATAGTCTCTGAGTGCCAGCCACGCCAAGGGTACCCTCCCGGGGCATGATTTGTGACTTTTTCAAGATATTGTGACTTTTAATTTTATTATTTTTTGGTGCTCTAAAAAGCGAAATTTGTGCTTGTGAAAATTATCGAGTAATCGAAGATGAAAAAGAAGACCCAAAATTTGGTGAACAATATGGAGTTGAATTTGTTAATTCTCGCATAGGAAGGTATCAAATGGGCTATATCAAACTCGCATGCGTAGTAACTCATGTGTGGTATTTAAAACATCTTTCTAGTTATATTGCACCTGAAATAAATAGGCTTAATTTTTCTTTACTTGAATCATAATTTCAAGAATCTAGATTTGAGTGAATCTAGTTGAGTATCGTGTCATAAGAAAAAAAGAATTAAAAAAAAGAAATCTATTTTAATTGAATTGAACATATTCATATATTTTTTAATAATATATTTATTTTATATTCTTTTTTCATTCTCAAACTTTACTTCAGGTGATTCCACGCTATTTTTCATATTATTTTTTCTATTGATTTGTTTTATGTTCTTTTTATTGATCTGGCATGATTTTATTAGTATTCAGATTAAAAAAACAAAACATCATTGAAACTCAAAAAAATATACCAAAATCTTTTTCAAGCTTAATTCTCCCATCTCCTAATTTTTGTATTGAGTAGGAATCAACTATTGTGCCCTCAACAACTCCACTAAAACCACCAATTGTTCATGTTTACTAGAGGAGGCAAGAGACCGAGGATACATGTCCATCACCTATTACTTCATCATCAGATCTTGATCTCCATATTGCTCTTCGGAAAGGTACTCGGCGTTGTAAATCCACATATTCCATAGCTAATTTTTTTTCCTATGATCGTTTATCCTCTAAGTCTAGATCCTTGATTGTTTCTCTAGATTCTGTTTCTACACCTAAAATAGTGAGAGAGGCTTTGAATCATCCTGGATGGTCTGATGCGATGCTTGAGGAAATCCATGCCTTAGAGGAAAATCGTACATGGGATTTGGTAGATTTACCCAATGGAAAGAAACCAGTAGGGTGTAAGTGGGTGTTCATGATTAAAGTTAATCCAGATGGTTCTATGGAAAGACTTAAGGCCAAGCTTGTCACTAAAGGGTATGCTCAGACATATGGAGTGGATTATTCAAACACCTTTACTCCAGATGCTAAACTCACTTCCTTTCGCTGATTCATTTCTGTAGCTGCTTCAAATAATTGGCCTTTACATTAGTTGGATATCAAGAATGTTTTCCTTCATAGTGATCTTCAAGAGGAAGTATATATGGAGCAACTACCTGGTTTTGTTGCTCAGGGGGAGTATAGGAAAGTTTGTCTTTTGAATAAGTCCTTGTATGGCTCGAAGCAAAGTCCTCGGGCTTGGTTTGACAAATTTAGTGAGGTAGTTCAATAGTTTGGGTTGAAATTGAGCAAATGTGATCAATTAGTTTTCTATCGGCAATCAGCAACTGACACTATCCTTCTTGTTGCATATGTTGATGACATTGTCATTACATGAAGTGATTATACTGGATCTCTTCCCTTAAGTCTTTCCGTCATACTAGATTTCATACAAAAGACTCGGGCCAGTTAAGATACTTTTTGGGGGTAGAAGTAAATAGAAGCAAGAAGGAAATTTTTCTATGTCGGAGAAAGTATATTCTTGACCTACTTGTCGACACCAGAAAGTTGGCAGCCAAACCTTGTAGTACTCCAATAGTTCCTAACCTGCACCTTATGAAAGATGATAGTGATCCTTTTGATGGTCCTGAGAAATACAAAAGACTAGTTGGAAAATTAAACTACCTTATTGTGACTCATCTGGATGTTGCTTTCGCAATAAGTGTGGTTAGCCAGTTCTTGTTTGCGCCTACAACTAAACATTGGTAAGCTTTGACACAAATTCTATGTTACTTGAAAGGTGCCTCTGGACTTGGCATATTGTCTAGCAATCACGGTCATACCTGTGTTGAGTGTTTTGTAGATGCAGACTATGCTGGATCCAAAATTGATAGGAGATCGACCATAGACTATTGTATCTTTGTTGGAGGGAACCTAGTTTCATGGAGGAGTAAGAAGCAAAGTGTTGTATCTAGATCCAGTGCAGAAGCTGAATAAAAAGCTATGTCACAATCTACGTGTGAGATCATATGGATACATCATGTTTTAACAGAAATTGGCCTAAAGCATCAATTAGCAAAACTTTCTATTTTTTTGAATTTTGTTCAAGCTGCTCTTCATATCGCCTCAAATCCTGTATATCATGAAAGAACTAAACATATTTAGGTTGACTGTCATTTTATTCGTGAGAAAATTCAGGGGAACTTGATTTCCACTGGCTATGTGAAGAAAGGAGAGAAATTGGCAGATTTGCTCACGAAGGCGTTGCATGGAACTCGAGTTGATTACTTTTGTAACAAGTTGGGTATGATCAATATCTACGCTCCAACTTGAGGGGGAGTGTTATAAAATCAATATATACTTAATTCCTAGTAATGTACGTAGCCTTATTTAGGTAGTAGATTTGTAGGAATCACCTTTTATTTCTTTCCTAAGTTAGCATACAATCTTGTATTTATACATTGCTTTTCTATTGGAATGATTTCTATCAATCTTGGATGGAGCCAAAGATTCACTATTTTTTGGCTTTGGGGTATGATGGAATAAAGTAAAATGACTCTTTA
>JAPFFP010046065.1:0-11225 GCA_026153255.1 Solanum medicagineum
AGTCAGTAAAACAGAGGAAACTCTGCCGAAATTTCGGCAGAATTTGGTAAACTAAGTTTAAGGTTCTTTGTGGTTTACGATTAGCACTAGTGCCTAATCGGCACGAGTCACGGCCCGGGGTGGGGTCGTGACATCTTATTAGCATCCAATTCAAGATTTGTTATTTAGTTACGTACAATTATGATCAAGATTTATTATTGCTGAGTTTTCTTGAAAATATTGACAATTGTTCTTCAAGAAAAGAAAAGGCTAGTTTGAGTACCTTTAAGTTAAGTTCAAGAAGTGCATTTTAAGACTTATCTTGCATTTTAGCCAAGAAATTTTAGTATGATTTGAGTCACTGAGTTGATTCTAGTTTAGTAAAGTTAAAAGAAGTTATATGAGAAAGGTATATGGTAAGCTGGGCTAAGTCCCCAAGAAAGCCAGATTTCAAGAATTTATGATCTAGCGGACATGAGCTATATATAATGTTTTGGGAGTATTATTGAGCACCGATATGGTTGAGAGTAGAATAAATTACTCAAACCCATAAACTATGTAGCCAGCATAGGATAGGATCGTACTACAGTACCTTCCTTATTAGCCATTGAGATGGCCAAATTTGGGATGGATCCACTCCCCTAGTTATGCGTCCCCTACCCCGGCAAAGTAGGGATGGCTTTGGCAGCGTGGGCAAGACGCTGTATCACCACGAAGCTCATAGTGGTGGTTGTCGGTTAGAGAAACTTCCCAAGTTAAGAAACTAAGTTTCCCTTATCAGTTTTCAGCATATTATTTTTAGCATGTTATTTTTTAACATACCAGTCTTTATGATTAATGCTATTTAATTATGAATCATGTTTATGTCATTTCAGAAGCTTTATATTTATATTATATTTCTATTTTGGTCATCTTACATACCGTACATCCCATGTACTGACGTCCTTAGGACGTGCATCATTTTATGATGCAGATGCAGGTGACCGAGTTCCTCAGCAGCCGCTTTGTTGAGAACTTGAGAGCTTTCAGACTAGTGGTGAGGCCTCTTCTCAGTCAGAGGCTCATGGATTATGTTATTTCCTTTCGGTCCTTTACTTCTATTTCTAGCTACTTGGGGCCTGTTTCAGTAGCCTTTCAGATAGCTTAGTAGAGGTTCCATGGACCACATGTTTAGTGTTCCAGTTTTCAGTTGTTCAGACATTACTTAATAGCCTTTTATATAATTATACAGACAAATATGAAGTTTCTTGTTACTTTAATTAGCCTTTTTCCACTGTTATGAGTCTTCCGCTGAGTAAGCAGCTGGGCCAAGTGGTTCGCTTGGGATCAGAAATTGTTTTTGAGTGCTGGCCACATCCAGGGTGTAGGTTTAGGCCGTGACAAACTTGGTATCAGAGCACAAAGTTCAAACGTCCTAGGGAGTCTATGGAACCATGTCTGGTAGAGTCCATATTATGGGTGTGAAGCGCGCCACATCTATAATAGGGAAGCTTTGGGACATTAGGAAGTCTCATCCTTTTCTTGTTATTCCTTGTCTTGTGCTACAGAGTATATCTCTATGTAATAATTTCTAACTCATGCGTTCACGCCATGTTTTTCAGATTATGCCTCCCCGCAGAGCTAACAGACTAGTCAGGGGCAGAGGACTCCCAGCTAGAAGGAATGCAAACTAGCCAAGCAGAATTCCTGAGGAACCCAGAGGCCTAGCTGTGCCTGTGGAGCAGCCACAACAGGCAGACATTTCTAACACTGAGCTTCGCCAGGCCATTCAGACTTTGTCTCAAGCAGTCACTAACCAGGGAGGTCGCCAGGGAGATGGCAGGAATGATGGGGTGGATACCGCCAGAGTTCGTGAGTTCCTGAGGATGAACCCACCAGAGCTCACGGGGTCCAATGTGAAAGAGGATCCTGAGAACTTCATTAAGGAGCTTCAGAAAGTGTTCCAAGTGATGCAGATAGCTGATACTGAGCGGGTCGAGTTGGCTGCCTACTAGCTCAAGGGGGTAGCTAGACTCTGGTTTGACTAGTGGAAAGGGAGTAAGGAAGAAGGGGCGCTAACAATTACTTGGACAGTGTTTGAGGAGGCCTTTCTGGGACAGTACTTTCCCAGAGAGATGAGGCAGGCTATGGTAAGAGAGTTTCTGAACTTGAAGCAGGAAAATATGAGTGTATGGGAGTACAACCTCAAGCTTACTCAACTATCCCGTTATACTCCAGCTATGGTGGCAAATATGAGGACTAGGATGGATCTCTTCGTTTCCGGGCTCTCTCGAATGACTAAGAGAGAGGGCAGGAATGCGATGTTGATTGGAGATATGGATATAGCTAAGTTGATGACATATGTGCAGCAGGTGGAGGAGGAGAAGATACAGTATAGGGAGGATTTCAGGAGTAAGAGGGCCAAGACATCAGGCCAGGAGTCAGGCAAGAGAGGGACTGTAGGTGGAGGTCATTCATCCTTCTAGCCTAAGACAGCTAGACCAGCACCTTCATCTACCAGTGCTCCTGCACCAAGAGTCAGGAATGAGCCGGGATCACAGCACCGTAGATTCCCGGGCAGCCAGTCACAGGGTAGCATAGCTCTATCAAGCCAATATCCTACTTGTGGTAAGTGTGGTAAGTCTCACCCCGGAGAGTGCCTTTTGGGAACGAATGGTTGTTTTAAATATGGTAAGGTGGGGCATTTCTTGAAGGATTGTCTTATGGGGAAGCCGAATATGAGAGACACCAGGTCAGAGACAGGCTATTCGGCACCACAGGGTAAGCCACCTCACAGGGGTACTACAACAGGGACAAATGAGAGCACAAACTGCTTGTATGCCATGGGCGCCAAATAGGAGTAGGAGAACTCACTAGATGTGGTTACGAGTATGCTCCAAATTATTAATCATGATGTCTATGCATTATTAGACCCAAGAGCCACATTGTCTTTTGTAACCCCATATGTAGCTGTGAAGTTTGGGGTCAACCCATAATGTCTTCTTGAGCCTTTCAGTGTTTATACTCCCACTGGAGAGTCGATTTTGTCACAAAGAATTTATAGAGGTTGTCCAGTATCTGTTTATCATAATACTATTGTAGCTGATTTGGTCGAGTTAGATATGGTAGAGTTTGATGTCATCCTAGGCATGGATTGGCTTCACGCTGGGTATGCCTCAGTAAATTGCAGAACCACAGTAGTCAAGTTCCTGTTTCCGAATGAACTAGTCTTAGAGTGGAGGGGTAGCTCAGTTTTCCCTAAAGGCCAGTTTGTTTCATATCTCAAAACTAGAAAGTTAATCTCCAAGGGGTGTATATATCACCTAATTAGAGTTCATGATTCTCATGCCGAGGCACCATCTCTTTAGTCTGTTCCAGTTGTGAATGAGTTCCCAGAAGTCTTTCCCGAGGATCATCTTGGAGTCCTTCCTGATAGGGAGATAGACTTTCGGATAGACACTCTTCCAGATACTCAGCCCATATCTATTCCTCCATACCGAATGGCTCCCTCGGAGCTAAAAGAGTTAAAGTTGCAGCTGAAAGATCTCTTAGATAAGGGTTTCATTAGACCAAGGGGTGCTCCAGTTCTTCTCGTGCGTAAAAAGGAGTCTGTTCTGATGTGCAGAGATTACTGTCAGTTGAACAAGATCACCATTAAGACAAGTATCCTCTTCTCAAAATTGATGACTTATTCTACCAACTTCAGGGTGCTACCTGCTTTTCTAAGATAGATCTTAGATCTGGGTATCACCAGCTTAAAGTTAGAGAGAACGACATTCCTAAGATAGCTTTCAGAACCCGATATGGTCATTATGAGTCTTTAGTCATGTTCTTCGGGCTAATAAATGCACCAACAACTTTCATGGACCTTATGGATAGGGAATTGAGGTCGTACCGAGATATGTTTGTTATCGTATTCATAGATGATATTTGGATTTAATCCCGTAGTAGGGAGGAGCATGCAGACCATCTTAGAGTTATCCTCCAGACCCTTAAGGATCAACAACTATATGCCAAGTTTTCTAAGTGTGAGTTCTGGTTGGAGTCTGTGGTATTTCTGGGGCACATTTTGTCGGGTGAGGGTACCCTGGTTGATTCCTAAAAGATTGAAGTAGTGAAAAGTTGGCCAAGGCCCACAACTCCCACAGAGATAAGGAGTTTCTTGGGCTTGGCAGGGTACTATAGACGGTTTGTAGAGAGGTTTTCATCTATCTCAGCTCCCTTGACTAAGCTGATTCAGAAGAAGACTAAGTTCGAATGGTCAGAAGCTTGTGAGAAGTGTTTCCAGGACTTTAAGGCTAGGCTGACTACAGTCCCAGTCTTATCCCTACTAGATGGAGTTGATGATTTTGTGGTATACTGTGATGCTTCCAGAGTTGGCTTGGGTTGTGTATTAATGTAGAGGGGCAAAGTGATAGAATATGCCTCGAGACAACTTAAGATTCATGAGAAGAACTACCCAACTCATGATCTTGAGCTTGCTGCGGTGGTGTTTGCTTTGAAGATCTGGAGAAACTATCTTTATGGTGGGCACATGGACGTATTCACGGACCACAAGAGTTTGCAGTATATGTTTAGCTAGAAGGAGCTGAATTTGAGACTGAGGAGATGGTTGGAGCTACTGAAAGACTATGATATGAGTATCCTCTATCATCTAGGTAAATCTAATGTGGTTGGTGATGCTCTTAGCAGGGTGACCATGGGGAGCACAACCCATGTTAAAGCTGGAGAGAAAGAGTTAGCTAAGGAGGTAAATAGACTAGCCCATTTGGGGGTTTAGGTTGAAGATTCTAACGAAGGCGGAGCCATTGTCAGAAATGGGTCAGAGTCATCGTTGGTGGTAGAAGTGAAAGAAAAGCAAGGCAAGGATCCTATCCTTCTCCAATTGAAAGAAGATGTTAAGAAGCAGAAAGTATTAGTATTCTCAAAAGGGAAATGGTGTCCTGAGATACCAAGGCAGGTTATGTGGTGTCGTATGTTGACGGCCTTAGAGATAGAATCTTAGTTGAGGCTCATAACGCTAGATACTCTATCCACCTTTGTGCAACAAAGATGTATAGAGACTTGCCAGAAGTCTATTGGTGGGGTGGTATGAAGAAGGACATTGCAGAGTTCGTGTCTAGATGCCCAAATTGCCAACAAGTTAAGGTTTAGCACCAAAGGCCTTGTGGTGTAGCCCAAAACATAGAGATTCCAGAATGGAAATGAGAGATGATTAATATGGACTTCGTGCCAGGATTACCTCGATCCCATAGACAACATGATTTGATATTGGTCATAGTAGATATAATGATCAAGTAAGCTCACTTCCTACTTGTCAAGACGACTGATACAGCTGAAGATTATGACATACTCTATCTTAAGGAGATTGTTAGGTTGCAAAGGGTCCCTATATCCATTATTTCAGACAGAGGAGCTCAGTTTACAACATAGTTTTGGAAGTCCTTTCAGAAATGGATTGGAACAAAGGTGAATCTTACCACAACCTTCCATCCATAGACAGACGGGCAAGCGGAACGAACTATATAGACCTTGGAAGATATGTTGAGAGCTTGCGTGATAGACTTTAAAGGGTAATTGGGATGATCATTACCTTTGATTGAGTTTTCTTATAATAATAGTTTTCAGGCCAGCATACAGATGACACCATATGAAGCTCTTTAGGAAAAAGGTGTAGATCACCCATAGGATTGTTTAAAATTGGTGAGGCAAGACAGATAGGACCTGATCTAGTCCATCAGGCTATAGAAAAAGTGAAGGTTATCCAGGAGCGGCTCAAGACAGCTTAGAGCAGAAAAATGTCTTACACAGATGTTAGAAGAAGAGATTTGGAGTTTGAGATAGGCGATTGAGTGTACTTGAAGGTATCTCCAATGAAGGGAGTGATGAGATTCGGGAAGAAGGGGAAGCTTAGTCCACGATATATTGGCCCATATCAGATTATGACAAGAGTGGGTGGCGTTTCTTACGAGTTAGAGTTACCACCAGAGTTAAGTGTTATACATCCGGTGTTTCATATTTCCATGCTTAAGAAAGTGCTTGGGAGATCCTTCTCTAGTTGTCCCGGTTGAAAGTATTGGGTCAGACAACTTGTCTTTGAAGAGATTCCGGTGCAAAATATTAGACCGACAGGTCCATAAATTGAGGATCAAGGAGATTGCTTCGATAAAGGTTCTGTGGAGGAACCAATTCGTGGAATAAGCCACACGATAAGCAGAAGCAGACATGAAGGCCAAGTATCCACACTTGTTCGTTGGCCTACATGAGGACTTTGAAGGTAACTTTCATTTTTCACCTCGAAGAATTATGTTAGTTAAGTTCAAGAATCATGTGTTTTGAGCTAGTTTGTACATATCATTATCATTCGAGGATGAATGATCCTAAGGGGAGATATTGTAACACCCCCGTGAAATGACAAAAATACCCTTAGACTTGACCTGGTGCGTAACGTATCTTCCCTTGCTCTGTTTGCAAATATGAGACCGAATTTGTGAATAGTGCAAAAAATTGAGTCCGAAAATGGCCTTGAGTTGACAAAACTCAAAAAAATGCGAATCATTTTTCCCCAAAAAAATTCAGAAACAAAGAGGTTCCGCATTCTCTCAGTGTCACAGTGAGGGTCCGCGTTCTCTTTGCATCACAGTAAGGGTATGCATCCTCTCCGCAACACGAAGAGAATGTAGAGTTACACTCAGTGTTTTCCAAAACTTTGACGAAAAGTTGAAATTCGTGAAATAACACTAGTGCGCGTCGCACACTAGTGTAAAAATGAGGCAGTTTTGTTCTTTTTAATGGGCAAAGGCAAATCCAGCTTTTCCCACGCCCCATATCCTAAACTAATTTAGTTTTAATACGATTTAAGTTCAGAAAACATTATTTTCTTCATTCATATGTTGAAGCAAGAAACCCTCCCTAGAAAATTCAAGCGTAAGATCAAGAAACAGGTAGAACCTCCAAGAAAATTTCTTCAAGTCTTCAAGAATCCTTTCTCAGGTATGTAAAGCCACCCAAAAGTAATTACGTTGCGAATAATTGTAGAAATTGAAACCATTTTTCACCCATGAACCTGTAAATATCAAAATTTACCGTAAACTTTGTAAGTATGTTAAATTTCCTGACAATTCCATATATTCTTGATGAAATTTTATGAAACCTTGGTCTTATTAGCATCCAATTCAAGATTTGTTATTTAGTTATGTACAATTATAATCAAGATTTATTGTTGTTGAGTTCTCTCGAAAATCTTGACAGTTGTTTTTCAAGAAAAGAAAAGGCTAGTTTGAGTACCTTTAAGTTAAGTTTAAGAAGTGCATTTTAAAGACTTATCTTGTATTTTAGCCAAGATATTTTAGCATGATTTGAGTCACCGAGTAGATTCTAGTTTTAGGAAAGTTGAAAGAAGTTATATGAGAAAGCTATGTGGTAAGCTGGGCTAAGTCCCCAAGAAAGCCAGATTTCAAGAATTTATGATCTAGCAGATATGAGCTATATACAATGATTATGGAGTAGTATTGAGCACCGATATGGTTGAGAGTCGAATAAATTACTCAAACCCATAAACTATGTAGCCAGCATAGGATAGGATCGTACTACAGTACCTTCCTCATTAGCCACTGAGATGGCCCAATTCTGGTATGGATCCATTCCCCTAGTTATGCATCCCTTACCCCGGGAAAGTTGGGCAAGACGCTGTATCACCACGAAGCTCATAGTGGTGGTTGTCGGTTAGAGAAACTCCCCAAGTTAAGAAACTAAGTTTTCCTTATCAGTTTTCATTATATTATTTTCAACATGTTATTTTTTAGCATACCAGTCCTTATGATTAATGCTATTTAATTATGAATCATGTTAATGTCTTTTGAGAAGCTTTATATTTATATTATATTTCTGTTTTGGCCACCTTACATACCATACATTCCACGTACTGACGTCCTTAGGACGTGCATCGTGTTATGATGCAGATGCAGGTGACCGAGTTCCTCAGCAGCCGCTTCGTTGAGAACTTGAGAGCTTTCAGACTAGTGGTGAGGCCTCTTCTCAGTCAGAGGCTCATGGATTATGTTATTTCTTTCAGTCTTTACTTCTATTTCTAGCTACTTGGGGCCTGTCTCAGTAGCCTTTCAGATAGCTTAGTAGAGGTTTCATGGACCACATACAAACAGATATAAAGTTTTGTTGTTGCTTCAATTAGCCTTTTTCCAGTGTTATGAGTCTTGCATTGAGTAAGCAGCTAGGCCAAGTGGTTCGCTTGGGACTAGAAATTGTTTTTGAGTGCCGACCACGTCCAGGGTGTAGGCTCGGGGTGTGACACTGTCTCAACCATTCGAAAAAATAATAACCTTTTAGAAAAGTAACAACTCTTCGCAAAAGTCACAACCGTTCAAAAAAAGTCACAAACCCTTTGAAAAAGTCATAACCCTTCAAAAAAATTACAACACTTCGAAACATAACTTTTCGAAAAAATCACAACCTTCAAAAAAGCCGCAATCCTTCAATGTGAAAGTTTATCCTCTCTTTAAATATATTAAATTAATTTTTAAGTTGGGGTATTATAGTAATCTTTTTAGAGAAGTCACAACCCTTCGGAGTAATAATAATCCTTCAAAAAAGACACAACTCTTCGAAAAAGTCAACTTTATTGAAGATAATTAGGACATTGGCATTATTACAGGAAGTTTTACAGATAAATTGGTAATGCTAATTTTTATATATACAAAGAACTTAATAATTTTAGAATATTTTATTAGTTTTAATATTAAGATTATAAACACAATTAGATTACTTGTGACCGCGCAAAGCGTGGGTTAATTACCTAGTTATAAATATAATTAAATAATAATTTAAAGAAAAACGATGAAAAAACGATTTTATCTAAAGTAGAGTCTTTAAATGAAGCGCAAAAAGTTCAAACAACATTTCTAAGGGCCTTCGCACTTTTAATATAGTATAGATATGATATGATGATCTGATAATGTAATATATAACTGATGCAATTGAAATTTAAGTCATCCTACACCTATAGTGGATATTGCAATAGATGTATAAACAAAAAGTTTTGTGGAAATAATCCATGTGGAATCAACTTTCTCATTTTGCTCATTACCCAATTAGCCTTAATCCATGTTAATTAGTGATCCACTATCTTTTTCCATTTCAAAAGTGGACACTTAAGCTTAATCAGACTGTGTTATATTATGATTACTATATATCTTCAGTTACATAATACTTATAAAAATTTTCCTAGAATATATCTCTTCATTACAGTTATTAACTATAGTGAAATATGAAAAAAAACAGAAGTATAGAATACTATTTCCAGACGAAAGAGGTACCCTAATAATAACGATAAACAAGTTATACATTATAAATATAGGAAAAAGAGATCAAATAGAACATTCAACATTTTATTATGTGACAATACATGTGGGGATATGCTAATGAAGACTTTGGGAAGTAGTGGCAAGAGTGAGGCTTCATACACTTATCAGATTAGATTGGATATTGTTGTTGTTGATGCCGTAAAGACTTGGGAAAATACCCTTTGCTATATAAAGGAATATTACATTTGAAAAACCATCAAGCTTTGAAGCAATCCGTTTCCCAGTGAATATATAGGAACAGCATGAAGAAGAACATTCTCTTATTGATTCTTTTCTTTCTAATTCAATTTTCTGTATCAGTTGCTTCCTCAAATGAGACTGATCAACAAGCTCTACTAGCTTTTCAAAATCTTATTACAAGTCCTAGTCATTTTTTGGCCAACAATTGGACCAAAAATACATCTTTTTGCTCTTGGTTCGGTGTCACCAACAGTTCAAAAAGGCAAAGCGTTGTGGCCTTGACTCTTCCTAATTTGCAACTTCAAGGCAAAATTTCCCCATCTTTGGCGAATTTGTCCTTTCTCAGAGAGCTCAATCTTGAGAATAATTTACTGCATGTGGTATCCCTTATGGACTTGGCCACTTGCCTCGCTTGCATGTGATTGATGTTCAAAAATATCAGCTCAACGGAAGTATACCAACAAGTCTATTTCAACACCAGAGAGATCAAGTAATTTCATTGGCTTTCAATGAACTCATTGGTGAAATGTGGAGAGGGCCATGGTATGTACCCCTACTTAGAGTCTTAAATCTCAGAAACAATAGCCTCATGGGTATAATCCCCCCTTCAATTGGAAATGCGACAAAATTGATGAACTTCAGTTTGTATGGGAATAGAGTTAGTGGCAACATTCCGAAGGAAACTGGTAATCTGAGCTAGCTTGGATTTTTGTCCTTGGTCAATAATCAATTAATAGGTTTCATTCTTGCAACACTGTTTAATATCTCGTTGCTTCTACACCTATCTCTGGCAATCAATAGCCTCTCCGGTCCTCTCTTGCCTGGTGAAGGAAATACTGTCTCAAATCTTAACTTTTTAAGTATAAGTTACAACCAAATTTCTGGTCGCATTCCTTCTAACATATGCCAACTGACACAGCTCAAAATATTTTCCATATCTTTCAACAACATAACTAGAGATGTAACCAGAAATATTGGTTGTTTATCCAGACTCGAGAAGTTCTTAGTTGGTGATAATCCAATAACAGGGACTATTCCCACTTCATTGGGAAATATTTCCACTTTGCAGTATCTTAGTTGTTGATGCAATCACATGGTGGGTCAAATTCCTCCGAAATTAGGGAAGCTATCAAATTTGAGGGAAGTAAGCTTTTGGGGTGATACTTTTAGGAAATATCCCTCCTACATGGAGGGATAGCCCAATTAATTTGGGCTACTTTAACCCAAACAAATGTGTTACACTTTTGGCCCAAATGTGTTACATTTTTTTGTCTTGGCCCATTCCACAAAACAGAAAAGAAATCAGCAAGTCAGGAAATCAAAATCAAAAAACAGAAAATCAGAGACAAAAACAGAAAGCAGCAGAAAAATCTGCATTTTTCTACACAGTGCGGCAGCTGGTTTTCCTTCCAGATCGAAGGTCAAACGGAGTTCGTTCGTCCTCAAATTTTAGTATGTTGTTCGCGACACTCTCCTCTTCAAGTACACCGAACAGTTTTTCATTTTGATGCCCGAAAGGTCATTTTCTTCTTGCTGTATTTACAAACTGCGTTTTTGGTACTTTTTTCTCCATTTTTGGTGAAATTGTTGATTGTTGTTTCGCTAAGATGGTTGTATTTGCCTCTAGTGCTTACTAGAGAGGAGAACTTGTTGTACCCACTTGGTTTTGGTGATTAGTGGAAGTTTTCAGATCGTTGTTGAACGGTC
>JAPFFP010046066.1:0-11224 GCA_026153255.1 Solanum medicagineum
ATGTATCATAAATATCATCCATTTATCACAAAACCTTCCAAATGGTACCATCAGTCTCATATTATCACAATAATCTCTAAAATATCTCAATTCTCATGATTTTATCTCAATTTATCAATAGAATCGTAATTTACTCAAATTTTGGTATAATCGATATCACATTTCCATCACAATTCTGTCATATCAATCCAACTACTCTAGATTCACTCTATATCTTACAATTACCGCATGAACATATGTAATAACTCAAATCCAATCCCAGAAAGGTTAGTCGAACCTACCTCGATGTCAAAATCGCACTCGGACAAGCTTTTCTATCAACTCAAGCCTCCAAATGATCACCAAAACAACCAACCACTATAAAAAAAATACATACTACGCGTCAAGAGATGAATTTTGATATTCATATTGGCACGTATTAGGCTCAGGGGCAAAATGATCAAATTTAAGGTTAAAATTCAAAGTTCTTGAATCTGGAAATTGACTCAAAAGTATAATTCTACTTGAGAAAGGAGTTCGAAGGTGAAAATATCACTAAAATTGAGCTCCAATTGAAAGAGAAATCATCAATTAAAGTTTCAAAAAAAAAACTAAAAAATTAAAATCCCCAATGTTGATATTCAAAATCATGAAATTCAAGATAAATCTAGATAAAGTCATGAAAATTAGTTGAAATGATTATAGAAACACTTACCCAAAAGATTTTCACAAAAAGCTTCACTAAAATCATCTCAAAAAGCTTTAAAGTGATGAAAATAGTGAAAATAAGTGTTCTCACGAATTAAAACTGTCCAGGTCCGAAGGGTACTTCACGAATGCAGAACCCAAATAATGCTGACTTGTAAGGACGAGGATTTTAGTGTAGCTTTAGTGTGCGCTTGAGATTTGGTTTCGAAAAGTTTTGGGCCAAGGTGATACCTTATGGAACCTCCAAACTCAATCTAAGTTCACTTTCAAACCCATAATTCAAGCATATTTATGTTGTTTAAGGCCATCATGGGTCCCCTACATCAAGCCAAGTTCAAAGGAATTTTCGTTAGCTAAGTTTGACACAAGTATCGGTAGAAGGGTCAACTTTAAAGGGGCATATCTCTTGGCACAAAAGGAACTGGGTGACCCATGACCTACCAAATTAAATTCCTTTGAGTTATCTTTCAAATGCACTTGGTTTCACCTCATTTCGAGTTTGGATGAAGGAGTTATAACCGTTTTCGTAAGACTCTCCTGCGCAGTGTTACCACACGGGCACCCATACGGGCTGTGTGGCATCTCAAGAGCCGTGTGGGTTGCCTTGAACTGTAACTGACCATTTTTAGTCTAAGTGATGGGGTACGACAGTGGCACAGGCCATATGGCTTGCCACTGACTGTGTGGCTGGCCGTACGGAGAGTTGTATGACACAAGGTGTGGCGTGGGATGTCATTTTGGTCAAGGATGGTTCCACGACCCATCCTACGGACCGTGAAAAGCCTCACTGATCGTGTGGGAAGTCGTGGGGCTCTCCTCCCATCAACATTTTCACCAATTGTTGGAGTACGGGCACTCCACACGGACCGTGGAGTGCCCCATGGGTCGTATACTCTTCCGTAGTGTGACTACGAACAATTTTTCCATCCACTTTATTGATGACATTTTCATAAATGTAATTTATCCTAAGGGTCTTTTAGGTATTTAACACCCATTTTTGGATCCAAATTAGATTTTATAACCTCATTCTCTCCCATTTTTCCATTCAACTCACAAAATTCATTCCAAAAACTCTTGCTACAAGTCTTGAGATTTAAGACTTAACTTGGAGATTCAAGGAAGACCTTCTTCTACAATTAATTTCTTCTAGCTTCTTCTAAGTTATTCAAGGTATGTGGGTTGATCCTTGATTTTCTTTCAATCAAGGAGACCCAAAATTATTTTCAAGAAATCTACATGAATTTTGCTTACTTTGATTTGGGGTTTTGAATATTATGATTCCTAAAATTCTATTAATGCATGGGTAGTATTTATTTGATAATTTTATGTTGATTTAAATTATAAAATGATGATTTACATTGGGTTTATGAAATTTTAAGTATCCCTTTTTTAAGATTTGTTTGACCATGGGTGGTTTATACATGATTTTAAATGTGGATTTAATCATGAATTTACTTCAATTTCATGTTATGCTATTGATTTTAGATTGAATCTCAATTACTCATATCATTCTCACATTATTCATAGCATATGCATTCATGTTCATGAGAATTTATGGAAATTATGTTATAAGTTAAGCCCAATTATGTTCTATGATATGATTTTGATAAAATATTGGTTATGACAAGAATACATATATGTCTATTGATTATGGCTCTTTGAGCATTGTAGGTGCTTGCACCATTTTGTATATGAATGGGTTATTTGAACATTATGACTATGAAAGTATGGTTTTGGCTTTTGAGCTCAATTGTGCATTGAAATGTTTTGGCAAGACTTGTATCTCTTTGAAAGCATGTATAACTATGTATATTATAAGTATTCTTGTGGGGTGATGACTTAGCACCGATAGGAAGGTTCTCTCTCTTTGCTTGAACTATGTGCCTAGCATAGGTTTTCTTTCTGAAATGGGTAGTGTTCCCGTAAGGAAAGATGCCTCCAAAATGGGTGGTGTTCCCATAAGGAGAAGAGATAATATGATATGATTTGCTATATCTGAAAACTCTATCAAAATTGGGGATGCCCGTAAGGAAGGTTACTTCATACGAAATGGGTGGTGTTCCCATAAGGTGAAGTATGGTTTACCCTTGGCAAGTAGACCACCTCTTTACCGGTGAGGGGATTTCATCGGGATTCCAAGTAATAGCTCGCTTGGTATTCCCTATGTCGGTTGATGTCACATCCCCAATATATATATGAGTATCATTTGCATTTCATGCACCATGACTTTCATAGCATCTTGTTATATTACACTCTTTGTTATATATTTCCTTCTGTATTATGTGCCCTTGCTAGCTAACATTGTATACAGGTTTTGGTAAGTTACATGCATTGCACCCTGCATACTTAGTACATTCAAACGTACTAAAACATACTTTTTCCCACACGATCTCACCATATAGGGACCGGAGATCACTCCACCGTTCGATGGCTAGACGGATTTTGAGACATTTGTTGTGGTGAGTCCTATCTTCCAAGGACAAGCCACCATTCCTCTACCTTAACTTGCTTTTGTTTATGTTATATATACTTCGAGGGTGAGCCCGGAACATGTCTTGGTCCCCCTCCTATCTTATGTCTAGAAGCATCGTTGGACATCTTGTAGACTCTCGTCAGATCTATTGTTATGTGTTGTAATTGAACCTTATGATTATGGTTATTCTTTGGATATAACTATTTAGATTGATTATGGGAATTATGATATATATGTACGTTTGATGTGGAAATGTGGAAGGTCCTAAGTCCTTAATTGCCCCCATAGCGTGAGTCATACTTACCCGCCCCTTAGTCATTATGTGCTATATGCTATGTGAATCCATGCTAATCCCTTTCCCTAAGATATTCCCATAGCGTGGGGCCTACTTTCCCGTCTCTTAGAACTATGTGTTTAATTTGAATGCACTTCCGAACCGATGATGTGAATTTTGGTACTTTGAGGCTTGTTTGGGGACTCTCGGGCTCCCATTCACCGTGTCACTCCTAGACCCTAGGTCTGGGTCATGACATGACCTCTGCAAACGCGTAACAAGAGCCGAAAATGCAGAGAAGTCCACTAACTGACCTCCGCAAATGTGGAGAAGAGGAAGAACAAGTCTTCGCGAAGGCGGAGGCACGAGCGCGAACGTGGAGTAGATAGGTAATTGAACCAGAAATCAGATATATCAGCCAATGTCAAAACTCATAATGGACCCTTGGGATTCATTCAAAATAAGAATTACACAAACCAAACACGTATCCATACCAGAACGACAATCTGGACTCAATGAAATATTCAACATTTGATTCTGAAGTCTCCTGGACACAATTATCAGTGCAACTCCAATAAACTAGTTTAGAACTCAAAATACCAAAATTTCCCTCGGCAACTCCAGAAATTGCACTAGACCATTTCTAGCATTAGTTCCACCATCCAGAACTACTAAAACTGTCGTAATTTCCGATTCGAACTCCGAATGTTGACCATCAAACTTTGGCTCCAAAAACAACTAAAATTACAACTATAGGCCCAAAATCTTCGTTTAAACTCCGAATTTAGTTTTGTAACTTTTTCTAGACCAAATTCGACATTCCGGAGCTAATGGACTCAACAAATTGTTGATTCAACACCCGAATTCAGAATGACACCAAAACTCACTTTTTCAACAACTTAAACTTTCAAAAATGCCAAAATTCAATTTTTTCACGTTTAAAACACAGGATTTCAATTCCAACAATACAGATAATTCAAATTAGGTCCAAAGTAACTCACGAAAGGAAAAAAAAAAAGTAACTTTCATTGATAAGTTTAAAAATCACCTACAAGGTCATTACATGCTGTTTTCGTAATTTTTTATTCTTTGATTGTTGTTACTACCTATGTTTCTTATGTTTTGGCTGTTACACTATCATTATATTGCAGTTACAATTTCCTTTACGTATGTTGTATATACACTATTTTTATGTTGTAATAGTTCGTTTTTGTTACTGGTGAGATGTTGTACCTGAATGGAGGATTTAGTGGAAACACTATCTCTTTCTTTATAAAGTAGAGATAAATTGTGCGTACACTATATTTTTTCAGAACATATCTATGAGATTACACTAAATATATTATTATTATCTCGTATAAAATAATTCATAAATTTCCATATAATTTATACTCTTGTTATATAACTGATAATATTAATTTATATACCAAGAAAACAATTGGCTAGTATTTTAAACCAAACGACCCCTCATGAATACTCGATGCTTAAAATGCAAAGCGTTGGCGTTGGTCTGTTTAAAGACAGGTTATAATATTTACGCCTGTACGTTTGAAATTATAGTATAATTTATATGAATTATTGGATTCTAAATTAATTACTTATACTTAATAAATTTTTAGCGCACAGAGAATTATTTGATTCCAATTAACTGTAACATAATATTACAACTTATTTTATTTTTTAGATTCAAAATTATTTATATTTATTTAATAAATTTTTAGTACACAGAGAATTATTGGATTCCAATTAACTGTAACACACACTCTAAATCCAACATAGTAATATTGCAACTTATTTTATTTTTTAGACTCAAAATTATTTATATTTACTTAATAAATTTTAAAATATTTAAACAGAATCTTAATCAAAACTATTGATTTGGATTAACCCGAAGCTTACACTCTAAGGGGACACTTGATGTGATGGCTAAGAGGAGTTAATCTCATGATAATTTTTGAGTGGCCCTTAATACTTTGTTTGGTTGCAAAGGCAGGAATAATTTATCCTGGGATTAATGATGTCACAATCTGGTCCCGGTCATGATGTGCCCGTTAAATCCCCATATAGGCAAGCCAAATACCCAAGCCACAGGGTATCTGTCCTAACTCTCTAGTCAAATCATAGCCAACACAACAATATAAACAACCGAAACCTACCCAAAACCTGGAAGTCAAGTGTACAGAGCTACTATAGACTCGAGATAAAATACACATATCTATGTACATAACCTGAATGACAATCTATAAATGCAATCCAAACTACATAGACAAGGCCAGTGTCTGAATACAAAAGACGACCGATAGAACAGAAAGAGACTACAGAATATCCAGAGCTGCTGATGCTCACCAATGTCTCCTGAATTGCCTACAAAGCTCTAACTCAGTGACTGTGGCTAGCTCCTGGACCTGCACCATGGGAAGATGCAAAAATATAGGGGTGAGTACCGGTAACAGGCACCTATTAAATCATCGGCCGACCGAGTGAAGTACAATAGATATAGAAGGCTTAGATATAGAAAACTGCAGTAAATCTTCACTCTGATCACGGAGTAAGCATGTCTGGAGAATCATTGAACCCCAACTAAACCAACCTAAATGGTGTGCAATGATACCAGCTGACGAAACATGAGTAGGCCCAAACCACAACTGTCACCTGGCTGAGACATAGTGTTGTACGCGGGGGCAAAGCCTTAATAGCTATGCTTGTACACCAACTGAGCCCTCATAAGCCTAGGAGGTACACCCGCGCACACTCTATCTGATAGAATCACCGCCGAACTCACGAAACCACTAGGGAACCCAACTCCCAATATCCCTGAGCCCCTATAAGCCCAGAGGGTACACCCACGCACAATCATGGTGTATATAGGTACGTGGATCCACAGGTTACTAAGTAACCAGTATCATACAAGGCCTCGAACCCCTAAGAGTCACATGGGGCTCAAACCCCCTTCCCGACCTGGCCTCCAGTCGGGGCAGTCAGCCAGGGCCAGATGGTCTAACAATATACATAACGGTGGGACATATCCCCCACGGGAGAAAGAATCCCCCTAAATAATTAATAGGGCCTCGAACCAAAGAATAATCAATAGGGCCTCGAACCCAGTAATAATCAATAGGACCTCGAACCCAAGAATAGTCAACTGGGCCTCGAACCCAGGAATAATCAATAGGGCCTTGAACCAAAGAATAGTCAGTTGGGCCTTGAACCTAGGAATAATCAATAGGGCTTCGAACCCAAGAATAGTCAGTTGGGCCTTGAACCCAGGAAATAATCAATAGGGCCTCTAACCCAAGAATAGTCAACTGAGCCTTGAACCCAAGAATAATCAACTGGTGCTCCGACCTCAGAATCGGCATCTGCCACCCGGCATCTCAGTCGTGGTCACTGGACTCGCACAACGGGGCGCAACTCCCGGCATCTCCTTCAATTCTAGTTATTAAAACCTTAATTATAACCACAAATCAGATCAGCAAAAGTGCATATATATACACACACGCACATACAAGTACGTGCACATGTGAAATCATATAAATTAATTTTATTCGTATTAAATTTCATAGTTAACTATAAAGAATGATACTGTGTAACGTTACAAAAATATAGACATATAAATTGTATGATATCATATTTTTAACTCTTAGTAAAAGAAAAACTAGAATATCTTTAAACAATTTCTTGAATATGAAATGCATTCTTCCTGTGCTTCAAAAAATTTTCGTTGCTTATACTTCTTTACACTTTCTCTGAGGATGAGTTCTTCAAATTGCATGATCTATCAAAAGATAAGTATAAAAACTTTATGTAAGGTTTTTAATAACACTCCTAATAACAATTATCTTCTTTTTTCTTTTTCGCAAAATCAAAGATTAACTATAATGAAATATAAAAAAAAAAAATTCTATTCTCACAATCAAATAAAAAGAAAGTTGGGTTCTAATTTTAGATATAAAAGTTGTTTGTTTTGTATTTTGCACCTTAAGTTATTGACAAAAGCACATTGATTCATGGATAAAACTCCCAACTTCTTTTAGCTTCACTTTTTATACTAATAGTATTCACTTAATATAAATAATTCAATATCATTAAAATATTATGAGATGTGAATCAATTATATTATCTTAAATTTTAAATAATAAAAAAAAATCACGATTTTTCTTAATTAATTTAGTAGTTGATTATATGTCATGTAGAGCTTTTTAAATTATTTGTTTGTAAAATTTTACTTCATACTTTTCTAACTCAAATGAATGATTTTTCTTTGTATACACTTGTTAGTTTCACAATCAATATGTATTTTTTTTATTAGAAGAAACATTATTACTGAATACTGATTCTTAAGTCTATTGATTGAGGTAATTTGTAAGCGGAGAAACATTTATCCTCTTGAGAAAATTACTTACTACCGAATTTATATAATTTTTCTACCTTAAATATCTATCCTCTGTCCCCGTTTTAAGTGGCACTTTTTCCTTTTTGATCCTTCCCAAAAAGAACGTCACCTTTCTCTAATTGAAAATAACTTACTCTTAAAATTCTTTTTTTTACCATTAATGAAATGATTCTCAGCCACAAAAATATTTAAGAATGATTTTAGATCACAAGTTTTAAAAGTCTTCTTTTTTTTCTTAAACACTATGTCAAATCAAAGGGTGCCACATAAAATGAGACGCACGGAGTATTTAATATTATTACTTCTATTTTTAATTTTTTGTTTCATTACAATTTCTTATTTTGACCTACTTCATCTTGCATATTTAAAAAGGTCAAGTAAAGATGAACAAATTTCTATCAAAATAAAAATATATATAGAAACTATACTAAGAAAATATTTAAGTTAGAAAAATTGTGCCAAAAAATTGTAGCTAAATGTTTTTACAATGTTTCAAAATTTCATATAATTGATTATAATAAGAATGATGGATAAAGTTATTAGAAAATAATACATTAATATTTTTTTATTAAACTTTTTTTATTATGAAATAAGCAAAATTATAGAAGATGGAGGATTCTTACGACATTGATGGAATGATTAATAAAATGTTATTTGTTATACTTATAATATGATTTGGTCTGATCTCTTTGCACACATATTAATTAAAATATATTTGTACACTAACTAATATGTTTTAACAATGGAATGTTATGTTTTTAATGATCAAATTTATCCTCTCGTTAACACTGTATTAAAATTTATCTTTAACAACCAAAAAAAAAAATTTAGTCACTATAAGTGTATTTATAATGACCGGAAAAAATTCGATCGCTATAAGTATATTTATAACGACCGAAAAAAATTTGGTCGCTATAAGTATATTTATAACGACCGAAAAAACTTTGATCGCTATAAGTGAGTTTAACGCGATCAATTACTTCTATTTTTATGATAGCACCACACCAAACCTTCACCAATCGCTTCTTTCACAGCTTCTTCAACTTGAGTGAACGCAGCATGGTAACAAAAAGAAGAACGTCAGCCTTGAGGGTCTTCTAACTGAAGATAAAGGACTGGTAATTGAATCAATAACCGTAGTTACTAGACTAGCACTTAAATTAGCTATGACAGTATTTGTTGGTGCGTCTTATATGTTTGATCTTAATGCCATTGAACAGCGGATCTTACAAGACCAGCTATAATTTGATCATTATGAACAAATCCAAAATCTTTTTAGATTTATAACAACCAGATTCATTTTCTGAAAATATATCTAATATTATCCGTTATTACTCTCAAGTTCAAATTTCAATCATGTGATTTCTTCTCATTTGCCCAAGTCGTGATGTACAAAATTACCGAAATCCTTGATAGTAGGAGGTAGCAAGCACCTGGTGAAATTGATTGAGATGCATATATGCTTATAATAACTCCATGCATACCTAAATAAAATGGACCAGTGGAAAGATCTCAACGGGAAAGTAGTGATGGTTACAGGGGCGTCATCGGGACTCGGGCGAGAGTCCTGTCTCCACTTGATATAAGAGAAGATTCCAATGTCTCATGACTCATAGGATTTCGGGGCTACACTGAGTTTGTTGTTGTTTCCTGAATCCACTTACATGAAATCTCGGCTTGGTGTAGGAAATTTTATTGAGCATGTACTATTAAATGGTTAACTGAGAAATCCTAATAGCTTTCGTTAACACCTTATGGTTCTCAACTCACCTTCACATTAAATGCTCGAGGTTAACGAGTATTTACAAAGAGAACTCAGTCATGAAAGACTATCAAAATGAAGAGACATAATGATGCATATAAACTGGGCATTTAACTTGCAGAACTTATAGTTTTATATATACAAAAACAGGCAATTTACCCAAAAGAGAGACTGATCATCTTGCACAGCTTTAAATGTTCAATGCGTTTTCTCAAAAGAGGGATGGATCGGCTTAAAACATATACATGAAAGCATACTATTTACCCAAAAGATACATTGACCAGTTTCCGGAGCTTTATAATACACGAAAACATGTCAGTTTACCTAGTAGCAGTTTTCCTTCATTTGCAGATCGTTTCATGTATTGCTTCACTCAACGGCCAGACGTCACACAAAAAGACAACTTGTGACATCTACTCCGTAGTAGTTTTTTCTTTCAGACATATAGTTATACGAAAAGCATATTAGAACAAGCCTTCATTCCGTATTAGGCATCAGCGCTTCTCTTTCTGGCATTAAAGTTCACATCAGCTGTACGCAATCAACATACAACATCTAAGTGAAGGAAGGACAGTTTAAAAAAAACGTTTTTTTTTTAATTGATACTAATGAATATTCCGAGTTTATATGCTTGACGCTATGTTACTGTACCTTCCAGTCGTTGTAATCATATCTCAAGATAAACTGGTGCCGTACAGCTTTACGATGTGTAGTGCACCGAGGAACTGGAGAATTGATTCATCATTTTACAATTCAGAAAGAAATCAGTGAAAAGGTACAAGCAAACAGATTCTTGTTAACATCAGGTTTGTCCTTGGCAGTTTTGTTAGTGTTAATATATTTTGATTAATGACAAATTGCAGGAAAGCATCAAAAAGGAAACAGTCGGCTAAGATATATCTTGGAGAAATCTGTCAAACAAAATCTAGCTGGAGATATCTATGGCACAATTACTGGAAGAAGTCAATCTAGTACTAAACAGGAAAGGAAAACCAATCACCGAGATCTAATCTAGAACAATCTAGAAGATTAGCGCAATCAAGAGAATCAATCAAGCAGTATCAAATCTACCAAAACTGGAGTGTTGGTGAAAAACTACAAAAATATTACAAAAGTACAATTGAAAAATAAAAATAAAGAATAATATTCTTCAAGCTGAGGCGCGGATATCTCGCTTTAAGGAGATTCAAGCCCACTGCAGCAAAATAAAAGTATTTTCACCGGTCCAGCAGTATTCTCGTTGAATTATAAACAACCTTTTCCACAAAGTGTGTAACTCAACAACTCTGGACAAGAGCTGAGTCTTAAGCTCCCTCCTTTCAACTAATAAAACTCTCAAAATATTATACAGACAAATTAATTTTTTCTTGTTTTTCTAGTGTATCTGTGTAGAATGAGGAGCAAATTACTCCTTTATATAGGAGTAATCAGCCTCCTCTAAAAATTACAATAATAATCAAAATTACAATTGAAAAATAAAAATGAAGAATATAATTTTTTAGGCTGAGGCGCGGATATCTCGTTTTCTTTAAGGAGATTCATGTTAAGTGCGCAGCGGAATACACTCTCACAATTGTCTCACACAAGAAGGAGAGGAAAAGGAATTCTGAACTTAGCACTTTATTTACTTTTTCT
>JAPFFP010046067.1:0-11224 GCA_026153255.1 Solanum medicagineum
CTTCTACATATATGATATCTTATATGAGCATGAGTTACTTAAGCATGTTTTACTTAAGCATTGATCATACATGTCATCTTGTATATTATGCCTATTGCTTAATATTACATATTTTGGTTATGGTGCCTATCTATTGTTGCATTGCATCCTACATACTTAGTACATTCAAACGCCGGTGCCCAAGTTGATCATCCTCCTCCACATGGCTAGTTCAGTACTATTTAAACTAGTTGGTGAATCCTCCACTTTGGGGACCTAATCTATGTTTCTGCCATTATCTATTGAGACATTCATCTTTATTGCTTATTTTGACTATGACGGTGAGCCCGATTACTTTGTCTTGACCCCCACTCTTATCGTCTTGACCCCACTCTTATCTATGTATTTATAGAGGTGTTTTGAAAAGACATGTTAAGAATCTATGATATGAGTTTAACTCTTGTCTTTTGACCATGATATTGTGCAAGATTTTCCCTTAGCTTGGTTTCCCTATTCTTTTATCTTTGATGCTTGATTTGTTACTTTCGCGACCAATGATGTGTAATGATGCTTGCTTGGGATCCCTTCGGGTTCCCCTTGCGCCGTGTCACATCTAGGCCCTAGGATTGGGTCGTGACAAACTTGGTATCAGAGCACTAGGTTGATAGATCCTCGGAGTTCAACACACCGCGTCGATTAGAGTCCTATTCATGGTTGTGAAGCGCGCTATGACTATGAATAGGAGGTTATAAAGCATTTTAGGGAATGTTTCCCTTCTTTATGTTCTATGTCATGCTATAAAGTTGTGGTAAGTTTCCCCCCTAACGATTGTTCTTTGCTATGCTAGTTCATGCCAAACACTAAAGGAAGATGGGCCCAAACTCCCAAGGAGCAACCTACTAATGGTGATCTCTGAGATGCTCTTACTATGCTTGCCCAAGTGGTGGCCAACCATGTCCAACAAGCGGCCTAAGCCCCTCGTGCTTCTACCTCGGGAGCTAGGATAAGAGACTTCATGAGGATGAATCCTCTGGTTTTCCATGGGTCAAAGGTGAATGAAGTTCAACAAGAGTTCATTGATGAGGTCTACAAAATTTTGAATATCATGGGTGTTGGGCTGAATGAAAAGGCGGAGTTCGCAATGTACCAACTCAAAGGGGTAGCCAAATTTGGTATGAGCAATGGAGGGGTGAGAAGTCGATTGGTAATGTGGTGCTTTGGGAGGAGTTCAAATTGGCCTTCCTTAAAGATTTTGGCATAAATCTCCTTCTTAATACTCAACCTAACTCTATTCCCCCTTACTGTATGGCCCCGACGGAGTTGAAGTAGTTAAAGGAGCAATTGAAAGATTTGTTGGAAAAGGGATTTATTAGACCTAGTCAATCACCTTGGGGTGCTCTGGTGTAGTTTGTGAAAAAGAAGGATGGGTCACTTAGGATGTGCATTGATTACCGACAACTCAATAGGGTCACTATAAAGAATAGATATCCTCTTCCAAGGATTGACGATTTGTTTGACCAATTGCAAGGGGCTAGCTTCTTTTCTAAGATTGATCTTCAGTCTGGGTATCATCAAGTGAAGGTGAGGGAGTGTGATATTCCCAAGACGGCTTTCTAGACTAGATATAGACATTTTGAGTTTGTTGTGATGTCATTTGGGTTGACTAATGCACCGACCATCTTCATGGACCTAATGAATAGGGTCTTTAAACTTTACCTTGATTCCTTTATTGTGGTCTTCATTGATGATATTTTGATCTACTAACATAGTAGGGAGGAGCATATGGATCATTTGAGGGTTGTGTTGCAGAGGTTGAGGGAGGAGAGATTGTATGCTAAATATGACAAGTGTGAATTTTGGTTGAAGGAGGTTGCATTCTTGGGTCATGTGGTGTCAGGGGATGGTATAAAAGTGGATCCTAAGAAAATCGATGTAATTAGGAACTGGCCTAGACCATTGACCACATTAGACAGTAGGAGCTTCTTAGGACTTGCGGGTTACTATAGAAAGTTTGTGAATGGGTTCTCCTCCATTGCTTCCCCTATGACCAAATTGACTCAAAAGAAAGCTAAGTTTGTGTGGACCGATGAATGTGAGAGAAGCTTTCAAACATTGAAGGATAGGCTTGTGTCCGCTCCTATATTGTCACTACCGGATGGGCTTTAGGGTTTTATTTTGCATTGTGATGTATCTAGAGTTGGTTTGGGTTGTGTGCTTATGCAAAATGGTAAGGTCATAACTTATGCTTCTAGAAAACTCAAGGTACATGAAAGGAACTACCCTACACATGATCTAGAGTTAGCCACCATTGTGTTTGCATTTAAGGTTTGGCGTCATTACTTGTATGGGGTGCATGTTGATGTATTCACTGATCATAAGAGCCTTCAATATATGTTCACTCAAAAAGATCTCAACTTGAGACAAAGAAGGTGGCTAGAACTTCTCAAAGACTATAACAGTCGTGTGCATTATCATCTGGGTAAGGCAAATGTGGTAGAGGATGCTTTGAGTCGGGTGTCCATGGGTAGCCTAGCTCATGTGGATGGTGGCGATAAGGAAATGGCTAGGGAGGTGCATAGATTGGTTAGGTTGGGGGTTAGGTTGGAAGAGGTTGGTGATGGTGGTGTTGTGGTTATTAATGCGTCTAAGTCTTCTTTGGTTAATGAGGTCATAGCAAAACAAGATCTAGACTCCTCCTTGCTTGAGTTGAAGGCCTTGGTGAAAAAAGGCAAAGTAGAGGTTTTCTCCCAAGGAGGAGATGGTGCTCTTAGATACCAAGATAGTTTGTTTGTGCCTTGTATTGATGATTTGATGGAGAAAATTCTTGATGAGGCCCATAATTCTTCTTATTTTATCCTCTCTGGTTCTACCAAAATGTATAGAGACTTGATGGATGTGTATTAGTAGGGAGGCATGAAGAGGAACATTGCCAAAATCGTTTCCGATTGCCATAGTTGTCAACAAGTCAAAGCTGAGCATCAAAGGCCAGGTGGCCTAACCCAAGACATAGAGATTCCTACTTGGAAGTGGGAGGTTATTAATATAGACTTTGTGGCTGGGTTGCCCAAGATTAGAAAGGGTTTTGATTCCATTTGGGTGGTGGTTGATAGGATGACGAGATCAGCTCACTTTCTACCAGTTAAGACCACTTATGGGGATGAAGAGTATGCAAGGTTGTACATCTATGAGTTTGTGAGGTTACATGGGAATCCTTTATCCATCATATTGGATCATGGTTCAGAATTCACTTCACACTTTTGGAGGTCTTTTTAAAGGGGTCTTGGTACCAAAGTTCACCATAGTACGGCCTTTCACCCTCAAATGGATGGCCAAGCCGAAAGAACCATTCAAACACTTGAGGACATGCTAAGGTCTTGTGTACTATAGTTGAGGGGTAGTTGGGATGACCATCTTCCTTTGATTGAGTTTGCCTACAACAATAGCTATCACTCTAATATCGGTATGGCTCCTTTTGAGGCTCTTTATAGGAGACATTGTAGATTACCGGTTGGTTGGTTTGAGGTTGGAGAGGTGGTTTTTTTGGGGCCGGATCTAGTTATGGAGGCTCTTGAGAAGTATATGATGATTAGGGAAAGGTTGAGAACATCCCAAAGTCGTGAGAAGAAGAGACCTTGAATTCAAAGTGGGTGATTGGGTTTATTTGACAGTTTTTCCAATGAAAGGTGTGATCCATTTTGGTAAAAAGGAAAGTTGATTCCAAGGTATGTTGGTACTTATAAGGTTTTTAGGAGGGTTGGAAAGGTAGCTTATGAATTGAAGTTGCCTAGTGAAATGAATTTGGTTCACTCGGTGTTCCATATCTCAATGTTGAGAAAATGTGTTGGTGACCCTAATGCTATTGTGCCTCTTGATGTTGTGGGTATTGTTGAGGATAATTTGACCTACGAGGAGGTTTCAGTTCAGATCCTAGGAAGATAAGTGAAGAGATTGAGGAATAAGAAGGGGGTGGCATCTATTAAGGACCTTTGGAGGAACCAAGAAATCGGAAGTGCTACTTGGGAGGCCGAAGTGGACATGCAAAAATGGTATCCTTATCTTTTCCTCTTCACGTAAGCCTAAGGCACTAATTCTAAGTCCCCTATGTGATTTCAAGTCTTATATTTCAGCCCCTATGTCATGCATATGCATTCATGTTTAAGTTGGCAAGTTTATAATGATTTTACATTTACATTGAGATTTTGAAAATGGTGTTTTACATGTAATGTTGCACTTTAGTTGGGGATGGTTTGTTTATTATCATTCTTGACTTGTATGTGTCTTTTACATTTGGGGACGAATGTTCCCAAGGGGGAGATATTGAAACGACTCCAAAAAGTTCCCAAAAACGTGCTTCGGAATGCCTAGAATTTTAAATTCTATATATCTCAAAATCTGTTTATTATTTTGAAAATCCGACTTCATATTCTAGTTTAGGGGTCTAAATTAGAGGGGTAAGGGTCTATCCTAATTTTAGAGCAACCGTAGAAAAATTTAATTTTTCTAAAATTTCAATTTCTAGTGGCAGTATGCGATAGCTCCGCGACGCGCCTCTGTTGCGGAGCAGTGTTAATTTTTCCTAGTTTTTTTGTCTCGGTCCAAGACTTTTAAGTCTTGGGCCTAAGTGTTCCCAAGCGTGCTTTTACCTATACTTAGTCATATTTTCACCCTCATATCACCCAAAACATTTCCAATATTCACTCAAACACTTAGTCATATTTTCACTCCCCAAACTCAAGTCCCAAACCCTCATCCCAAGCTAAGGTTCTCCTTCAAGGTTATTCTTCAAGCTTCAAGTCTCTTTCTCCAATCTTCACCAAGTTCATCTATTAGCTAAGGAATGTGGGTTTCTTTCATGGGTTCCTTTCACCCATGATATGCAAGCCTCCTTTTACATAAATTGCATGATTTAAAGTTGATTTACAAATGGGTCTTGAATATTATGAAATTCACTGCACACTATGTTAAAGCTATGTAAAGTTATGACTGTTTTGCTATGTTTGGGCTATAAATCTTTGATCTATTGTAAGATTTGAGAAGGAGTTTTAATGCTTATGTCTTGACGGTGTTGTAAGGTGTTGATTGATAGTTTTATAATGGATTTTCTCACATGATTTCATTCCTCTATTTTATGATTTTATACAAGCATTACACACCCTCAAATTGTTTGATAAAATGTCTGGATGTGGTTTCTTAAGGAATTAAAGGCCCAAAGCATGAGATATGATATGAATGATGTTATGATAATGAAATGTACTTCTGTATATGATATACTCTATATAAAGTGTTGCATTAGACCATACCCGATCCGGGGGGGACAAGAACACAGGTAACCATGTTTGGGAGTTTATGCTCATCAACCATGTGAGGTGTTTATACTTCGTCACCGTGTTGGTAAGGTAAGATTACCATCAACCATCTGAGGGGTTTATACCATACAACTACCGAGGGGTTTATACCTTGAACAACTAGCTTGGTTTCTTCTACACATATAATATCCTATATGAGCATGGGTTCTTTAAGCATGTTTTACTAGTATTGATCATACATGTCATCTTGTATATTATGCCTACTGCTTAATATTATGCATTTTGATTATGATGCATATCTATTGTTGCATTGTATACATCATACTTAGTACATTCAAACATACTAATGCATACTCTATACCTTCATGGTGTCACGATGTAGGAACCCGTGCCTAAGTTGATCATCCTCCTCCACATGGCTAGTTCGGTGCTATTCAAGCTAGTTGGTGAGTCCTCTACTTCGAGGACGTAGTCTATGTTTCTTCTATTATGTATTGAGACATTCATCTTTATTGCATATTTTGACTATGAGGGTGATTCCGGTTACTTTATCTTGGCCCCACTCTTATCTATTTATTAGAGGTGTTTGTTGGACATGTTAAGTATCGTAGTTACTTTATCTTGGCCCCACTCTTATCTATTTATTAGAGGTGTTTGTTGAACATGTTAAGTATCTACGATATGAGTTTAACTCTTGTCTTTTGACCATGATATTGTGCAAGCTTTTCCCTTATCCCCGTTTTCCCTATGCTTTTATTTTTGATGCTGGATTTATTGCTTTCATAACCAAGGATGTGTAGTAATGCTTTATGAGGCTTTTTTGGGGTCCCTTCGGGTTCCCCTTGCGCCATATCACATCTAGGCCTTAGGCTTGGGTCGTGACAATCTCCCATCAATAAGCAACTTACTTTACTTTATCTTTCAATTACATTTGAGATGGTTCTTTTGGTGGTCATAATATTTGAGTTGTAGGAATGTATATATAGCATGTGACATATAAATAATCATTAAAGACAATACCATAATGAAGGAGTAGGTAACACGAGTAATGAAATGTGTAGGAGATGAAACAACAAATGAACTTTGTTTAGCGCAATAAACTCGTGTATCTTGGTATTCAAGTATGTATGCAGATTTGCAAATGACTATGTATGGGTGAATATGTACATGCGAAAGAGTGGAGATACGGTTCTTAGTTATATTGGAGTTGGTAAGTGCCTTTATGTGCCAAGGAAGGGTCTAGGCTCCATGCCAAATAATACGAAATTAAGTAGCCTTACATACCTTGTTGTACGACCTCACTATTACCTCGAGATAACCTTACTTTCCTCCAAATCTTTATCTACAATATAGTAGGTTATAAAACTTGCATTAGCAGCTAATAGATACATCTTGGCAGCCTAATCTTATAAAAAAACAACACACGGGCAACAAGAATGTAATTATAAACCCGAGCGTATTCCTTCAACCTTTCTGCCTCTAATCATATTTCCTAATACACATTCTCATATACATATCATGTGTAGCTTGTTTTAGTGTCCTTACCATCTCACAACAGCCCACAAAGTACAACACAGAACAGTTACACACAACATACAAGTAGGCAACACCATATTACGTATTCTCGCTACATTTTGATATCAACAATCCCGAACCTGTTCCAACTTTAAACAAACTATGTACAACATTTTTAAACATAAAAACAGTCTTACAATAGTCCAAATATAGTCGCAAAATAGGTGGAGGTCATGAAGCAACAATTCCCAATTACCAGCCTAGAAGTTTCTTCAAAGAGCACAATTAAGATATCCTACATTTTTGCAGAGTGTAACGGTGGTGAAGCAGCCTAGTTACATCACTAACAAACTAAAACTTGTTAAAAACATAAATATTACTTCTTAGTCCAGCCAACAAAGAAGTGAAAAGCATCTTAATTAACAAGAAAAGTTTACAACAATCCTTAGGACACTTGCTGTCCAAAATTTCAGCACAAGTATAAGCAGCCTAGTTCTCTTGTTTTTCATGAAAAGCCATACTAAACACACAAGTATCTTTACTTAACTTTATCTTCAAGGTTTAGGTCCTTCTTAGGAACCCTGGAAGTCTCTTGTGGCTACTTGGTGAAGTCAAGAAAGAATAGAGAGAAAACTTAAGGAAAGCTGATACGTTTTCAAAGTTTAGAATGTCTTAAAAATGCTGATTTTTAAGCCTTTTTAAAGGGACTCTTTGGCCGACTTTATCTTGAGCTTTTGACTACATATTAACAAATATTAACAAGCTGGTGATGCAGCAGCTTGACCCTCTCACTTGGGCCTAGATAGGTCTCAAAGTTGATGGGCCTTGGCTGCCCACTTTTCCTAATTTCTCTTCACTTATTTTCAGCCCAAATCGTCAAGTGGGTTGTGATGTACTTGGGCCCTTTTATTATTCATCTTGGGATATAAATATTGTACATTTGTGATGCTAAAATATGAGCTAAAGTCACACCCTTAACATGAACTTTATTCATTATCGGACTTGGACAGATTCGGCATCGGGCCTCGTGTCCGTCTAGCTAGCAAATTTAAGCTAAGCAAGTAGATGATTCACTTGCTAGCTTCCTAAGTCCTACAAGCACCTCACTTCTTTTACTAGGCTGTGATGTCCTCAATTTGACTTAAAGCTTATATACACTCACTCGTCTTAAACGTTAGATGTACAAATAGTCCTCTAATCTGAAACTCAAGCACTTTTATAAATGATTGCTAATTTGGCCAAGCGATATCATGTTTCGTTTGCTTAGAACTAGTACATGTAAGGTGTGGGGTGTTACTAAGATCCTTCATCAATTCTCACAATAGACCCTTGATTCATAGCTTCAAAAATAGTATAACAGTCACAATTTCATAAGCCCAACATAGTGTGTAGTGATTTTCATAATAGATAATACCCATGAATAAGTCAACTTTAAATCATGAAATTTTAAGCAAAAGAGCTTGGGTATCATGTGTGAAATGAACCCATGAAAGAAACCCACATACCTTAGCTTTGCAGATGAACTTGATGAAGATTGAAGATGGAGACTTGAAGCTTGAGTGCAATTTTTATGAATCCGGAAAGGGTTTTGAGACTTGAGTTTAGGAGTAAAATATTCGGCTAAGTGTTTGAGTGAATATTGGGAATGTTTAGAATGACATAAGGGTAAAAAATGGCTGAGTATAGGTATATCCATGTCTGGAAACACTTTGGTGCAAGACTTAAAAGTCTTGGACTGCAAGAAAAATAACTGGACAGAAAATGTACATGTCCGCGTCACAAACAAGATGCGAAAATCTATTTTCTTCATCTATGCGCCCTTGGTGCATTGCGCCAGGGGCGCGAAAAGCTCTCTGGAAATCGTCTTGGAAAATCCAAATTGCTAATCGTTTGCTCTTAAATTGGGGTTAGACCTATTCTCCACTTCAAATGACCCCCTGAACAGGAATATGAAGTCAGATTTTCGACATCACACACAAATTTTGAGATACATGGAAATTACAATTCTAGACACTTCCGAGGCACATTTTTAGGAACTTTTTGGGGTCGTTACAATATCTGCCCGTTGGGAACATTCGCCTCAGAATGTTAAAGAGACGTATATGAGAGACAGAAATATGACATTTTCAGCCCATATAGAAATGCAACAATGCACTTAAATATCATTTCAAAATCTCATCATAAGTGTAAAATCATCATAAACTTAGTCAATTTAAACATGAACATATGCAATGACATGAGGGTTGAACTTAAGACTTGAGATCACATAAAGGACTTAGATCAATACTTTCAGCTTGATGGAGTGAAAAAGTTAAATATCGGTTTTGTACGTCCACTTCGGCCTCCCAAGTAGCACTTTCAACTTGTTGATTCCTCCAAAGGACCTTAACGGATGCGACCTCTTTGTTTCTCAATTTCTTCACTTGCCTATCCAAGATATGAACCGGAATCTCTTTATGGGTCAACTTATCTTCAATAACATCCATAACATTAAGAGGTACAATGGCTTTCAGATCACCCACATATTTCCTCAACACGGACACAAGAAACACCGAATGAAC
Organism: Solanum medicagineum; assembly: GCA_026153255.1. Taxonomy (NCBI): domain Eukaryota; kingdom Viridiplantae; phylum Streptophyta; class Magnoliopsida; order Solanales; family Solanaceae; genus Solanum; species Solanum medicagineum. The sequence goes on from JAPFFP010046067.1 coordinate 9,362, forward strand.
CAAATCCATTTCTCTAGGCAATTCTAACTCATATGCTACCTTGCCAACCCTTTCCATCACCCTATAAGGACCCACATATCTTAGGCTCAACTTGCCCTTCTTACCAAAATGGACCACACCCTTCGTGGGTGACACCTTCAAGTAAACCCAATCAACGACTTGGAATTCAAGATCCCTTCTCCTCACATTGGCATATCACTTTTAGCTACTTTGGGCCGTCCTCAACCTTTCTCTAACCATCCTAACCTTCTTAAGAGTCTCTATAACCAAATCTTGTCCCAATAAAGCTACCTAACCAACCTCAAACCAACCAACCGTGATCTATAACGTCTCCCATAGAGAGTCTCAAATGGAGCCATACCAATACTAGAATGATAACTATTATTATAGGCAAACTCAATCAACAGAACATGATCATCCCAACTATCTTTAAGCTCCAGCACATATGCCCTAAGCATATCCTCAAGGGCTTGGATGGTTCTCTCGGCTTGGCCATCTGTTTGAGGGTGGAAAGCCGTAGAAAGATTCACTCTAGTACCAAGACCCCTTTGAAAGGACCTCCAAAAGTGTGAAGTGAATTGTGCCCCACGATCGATATGATGGACAAAGGAACTCCATGCAACCTTACCAAGTCATAAATGTACAACCTTGCATAAGCTTTATCCCCATATGTGGTCTTAACCAGTAGAAAGCGAGCCGATTTTGTCATCCTATCAACCACCACCCAAATGGAATAAAATCCCTTTCTAGTCCTGGGCAACCCAACCACAAAATCCATATTAATCACCTACCACTTCCAAGTAGGAATCTCAATGTCTTGGGTTAGGCCACCCGACTTTTAGTGTTCGGATTTGACTTGTTGACAACTATGACAACCGAAAACAAACTTGGCAATGTCCCTCTTCATGCCTCCCTACCAATACACATCTTTCAAATCTCTATGCATTTTGGTGGAACTAGGGTGGATGGAATAAGAAGAGTTATGGGCCTCATCATGGATCTTTTCTATCAAACCGTCAACACATGGCACACACAACCTACCTTGGTACCTAAGGGCACCATCTCCCCCTTGGGAGAAAACCTCCACCATGCCCTTTTTCACCAAGGCCTTCAATTCTAACAAGGAGGGATTAAGATCTTGTTTTGCTATCACTTCATCAATCAAGGAAGACCTAGAACCATCAACAACAACCATACCCCTATTACCAAGCTCTTCCAACCTAACTCACAATCTAGACAATTGGTGCACCTCCCTAGCCATCTCCTTAACACCTTCATCAATATGAGCTAGGCAACCCATAAACACCCTAGTCAAAGCATCCGCCACCACAGTTGCCTTACCAGGATGATAGTGCACACTTATATCATAGTCCTTAAGAAGTTCTAACCATCTCCTTTGCCTCAAGTTGTGATCCTTTTGAGTGAAGACATATTGGAGGCTCTTATGATCGGTGAACACTTCAACATGCATCCCATACAAGTAATGACACCAAATCTTTAATGCAAACACAACGGTGGCTAACTCAAGATCATAGGTTGAGTAGTTCTTTTCATGCACTTTGAGTTGTCTAGAAGCATAGGTGATGAACTTACCATTTTGCATCAACACACCACCCAAACCAACCTAGGAAGCATCACAATACACAACAAATCCCTCAAACCCATCCAGTAGTGATAATATAGGAGCGGACACAAGCCTATCCTTAAAATGTTTGAAAGCTTCTCTCATATTCATCGGTCCGCACAAGCTTAACCTTCTTTTGAGTCAATTTTGTCATAGGGTAAGTGTAACACCCCACCTCTTACAATACTAGTACTATGCAAATGAAACATGATATGGTTTGGTCAAATTAGCGCCCATTT
>JAPFFP010046068.1:0-11224 GCA_026153255.1 Solanum medicagineum
TTCAAATAAACCCAATCACCCACTTTGAATTCAAGGTCTCTTCTTCTCACATCGGCATAAGATTTTGACAACTTTGGGCTGTCTTCAACCTTTCCCTAATCATCATAACCTTCTCAATAGCCTCCATTACCAGATCCGGTCCCAATAATGCCACCTCTCCAACATCAAACCAACCAACCTGTTATCTACAATGTCTTCCACAAAGAGCCTCAAAAGGAGTCATACAGATGCTAGAGTGATAGCTATTGTTGTAGGAAAACTCAATCAAAGGAAGATGATCATCCCAACTACCCCTCATCTCTATTGCACAAGCCCTTAGCATGTCCTCCAGTGTTTGAATGGTTTTTTCGTCTTGGACATCCGTTTGGGGGTGGCAGGCCATACTAAGATGAACTTTTGTACTAAGACCTCTTTGAAAAGACCTCCAAAAGTTTTAAGTGAATTATGAACTAAGATCTGATATGATGGACAAAGGAACCCCATGTAACCTTACCAGCTCATGGTCATACAACCTTGCATACTCTTTAGCCTCATATGTGGTCTTAACTGGCAGAAAGTGAGCCGATTTCGTCATCGTATCAACCACAACCCAAATGGAATCAAAACCTTTCCTAGTCTTGGACAATCCAACCACAAAATCCATATTAATCACCTCCCACTTCCAAGTGGGAATCTCTATGTCTTGGGTTAGGCCCCCCAGCCTTTGATGTTTGTCTTTAACTTGTTGAAAACTATGGCAACCGAAAACGAATTTAGCAATGTCCCTTCATGCCTCTCCACCAATACACATCCCTCCAATCTCTTTACATTTTGGTGGAACCGGGGTGGATAGAGTAAGAAGAATTATGGGCCTCAGCAAGGATCTTCTCCCTCAAACCATCTAGACAAGGCACACACATACCTTGGTACCTAAGGGCACCATCTCCCCCCTTGGAGAAAACCTCTACTTTTCCCTCTTTCACCAAGGCCTTCAATTCAAGCAAGGTGGAGTCAAGATCTTATTTTGCCATCACCTCATCAACCAAAGAAGACTAAGACCCACCCATAACCACAACACCATCATCACCAACCTCTTCCAACCTAACCCCCAATCTAGCCAATCTATGCACCTCCCTATCCATTTCCCTATCGCCACCATCAACATGGGATAGGCTACCCATAGACACCCTACTCAAGGCATCTGCCACCAAATTTGCCTTACTTGGATGATAGTGCACACTCATATCATAATCTTTGAGAAGTTCTAGCCACCTTCTTTGTCTCAATTTGAGATCTTTTTGGGTGAATACATATTGGAGGATGTTATGATTGGTGAATACATCCACATGCACCCCATACAAATAATGATGCCAAATCTTTAATGCAAAACACCACGACGGCTAACTCTAGATCATGGGTAGGATAGTTTCTTTCATGCACTTTGAGTTGCCCAAAAGCATAAGCTATTACCTTACAATTTTGCGTAAGAACACAACCCAAACCAACTCTAGATGCATCACAATACACAACAAAACTCTCAAGCCCATCCGGTAGTGACAATATAGGAGCGGACACAAGCCTGTCCTTTAATGTTTGGAAACTTCTCTCACATTCATTGGTCCACACAAACTTAACCTTCTTTAGAGACAATTTGGTCATAGGGGAAGCAATGGAGGAGAACCCATTCACAAATCTCTTATAGTAACCCACAAGACCTAAGTAGCTCATAATATCCGATGGGGTCAATGGTCTAGGCCAATTCCTAATTACATCGATTTTCTTAGGATCCATTTTTATACCATCCCCCGACAGCACATGACCCAAGAATGTAACCTCCTTCAACCAAAATTCACACTTGTCATATTTAGCATACAATATCTCCTCCCTCAATCTTTGTAACACAACCCTCAAATGACCCATATGCTCCTCCTACTATGTGAGTTGATTAAAATATCATCAATGAAAACCAAAACAAAGGAATCAAGGTAAGGTTCGAAGACCCTATTCATTAGGTCTATGAAGATGGACGGCGCATTGGTCAACACAAAAGCATCACAACAAACTCATAATGCCTATATCTAGTCCCGAAGGCCATCTTAGGTATATCACACTCCCTCACCCTCACTTGATGATACCCGGATTGAGGATCAATCTTAGAGAAGAAGCTAGCCCGTTGTAATTGGTCAAACAAGTCATCAATTCTTGGAAGAGGATACCTATTCTTGGTGGTGACCCTATTGAGTTGCCGGTAGTTGATGCATATTCTAAGGGACTCATCCTTCTTTTTCACAAACAACAGTAGAGCACCCTAAGATGATTGGCTAGGTCTAATAAATCCTTTCTCCAACAAATCTTTCGATTATTCCTTTAACTCTCTCAACTCCATCGGAGCCATAAGGTAAGGGGGAATGGAGATGGGTTGAGTATCTGGGAGGAGGTCTATACCAAAAATCTATTTCCCTTTTGGGAGGAACACCGGGAAGGCCATTTAGGAAGACATTAAGAAACTCATTTACAACCTAAACCGACTCTATGGAAGGGACTTTGGACTCCATTCTTTAACCCTCACAAGATGATAAAGACACCACTTAGAGATCAACTTACGGGCTTTAATGCATGAAATGAATATACCCTTGACCACCACATATTGACTCTCCCACTTAAGGACGGGTTCATTTGGAAATTGAAACTTGACCCTACGGGTTTTACAATCAATAGAATCATAATAGGCATGCAACCAATCCATCCCAAGGATGACATCAAAATCTACCATGTATAATTCAACAAGATCACAAGGCAACAACCTATGCAAAATGCAAATAGGACAACTTCTATGAACTTTCCTAGCAACAATAGAGGCATCAATAGGAGTAGACACTTCATATGGCTCATGCAAAAACTCGGGGACAATACAAAATTTTTTAGAAACAAAAGGGGTAATAAAGGAAAGAGTAGCACCTGGATCAATCAAAGCATACACATCAAAGTCAAAGATTTTCAACATACCGGTAACAATATCGGGGACCTCACCAACCCCTTGCCTCCCATGTAGAGCATAAAATTGATTGTGCCTTGGGGCACCACTTTGAGGACCACCTCTACCCAATGGAAAAACATTTCCACCCCTGCCCTTGCCATGGTTTGTTCAACAATCCATCCTTTTGTGGCCAAGCTCCCCACAATCAAAGAATGCATTTGAAACCATTCAAACACGGGCCCGTATGACTCTTCCCACATGTAGGACACATATTAATGGGAGCCACAACACCAACACCTTGAGGCCTAGGGAGGTCATTGGCAAACCTCCTATTAATATCATGATGAGACCCTTGGCCTTTGATGAAACCAACCATCACTTTGGAACTTACCCCCAAGATGGGCCCTCTTCGCCTCATACCCCTTTCTCTTTCTCAATTTCTCCTCCTCTATTTGCTCGGCATAGGTCATCAACTGAGATAAGTCCATGTCACTAATTAGCATGGCGGACCGGCATTCTTCACTTACCAAGTCGGCGACCTCCATCACAAATTTGTACATCCTAAATCTAGGATCGGCCACCAAATGAGGAGTATGCATTGAAAGTTGATTAAACTTGAGGGAATTATCCCTCACACTCATAGCATCTTGTTTCAAGTTCATAAACTCCACCAGCTTAGCTTCCCTAAGCTCAAGAGGGAAAAACCGACTAAGAAAGACTAATTTAAACTCCTCCCAAAGCACCACATTACCAATCCCCTTCTCACCTTTCCATTGGTCATACCATATTTGAGCTACCCATTTGACTTGGTACGCCTTTTCATTTGGCCCAACACCTATGATATTCAAGATCTTATAGACCTCATCAATGAACTCTTGTGGATCTTCATACACCTTTGACCCATAGAACACCGGAGGATTCATCCTCATAAAGTCTCTTACCCTAGCTCCCGGGGTAGTAGCATGAGGGATTTTGAGCCTGTTGATTGACTTGGTTGGCCACAACTTGGGCAAGCATAGTGAGAGCATCCCAGAGCTCACCATTGTTACTTTGCTCCTCAAGAGTTTGGTCTCTTCGTTCTCGAGTGTTTGGCATGATCTACCATAGAATAGAACAATTGTTAGGGAGAAAAACTTACCACAACACTATAGCATGACTTAGAACATGAAGAAGGGAAACATTTCCTAAAACGTCTCATAACCTCCTATTCATAGTCATGGCGCGCTTCAAAACTATGAATAGGATTCTAATTGACGTGGTGTGTTGGACTCCGAGGATCTATCAACCTACTGCTCTACTACCAATTTTGTCACGACCCAAGCCCAGGTTCTAGACGTGACACAACACAAGGGAAACCCACAGAGACCCTAAGCAAGCTTCATAAAGCATCATTACATATCCTTGGTCACGAAAGCAATAAATCAAGCATCAAATATAGAAGAATGGGGAAACCTGGGGCTAATGGAAAATCTTGCACAATATTATGGTCAAAAGACAAGAGTTAATCTCGTATCATAGATACGTAACATGTCCAACAAACACCTCCAATATATAGATAAGAGCGGGGGCCAAGACAAAGTAACCGGGCTCACCCTAATAGTCAAAATAGACAATAAAGAAGAATGTCTCAATACATAATAGAAGAAACACAGACTAGGTCCTCAAAGTGGAGGACTCACCAACTAGCTTGAATAACACCGAACTAGCTACGTGGAGGAGGATGATCAACTTGGACACCGATCCCTACATGGTGATATCATATAGGCAAGAGTATGCGTTAGTATGTTTAAATATACTAAGTATGTAGGATGCAATGTAATAAGAGATAGGCATCATAATCAAAATGCATAACAATAGGCAATAAGCTTAATATAACAACATGGCATGTATGATCAATGCATAAGTAAAACATGCTTAAGTAACTCATGCTCATATAGGATATCACAGGTGTAGAAGAGACCAACCTAGATTTCCAAAGTACAAACACCTTGATAGGTTAGTGATGATGTCGCCTCATCGCTAGGTAGAGAAGTACAAACGCTTCACTAGGTTGGTGATGATGCCGCCCTATCACCCTGTTGGAGAAGTACAAACCCTTCACTACGTTGATGAGTACAAATCCCCATCTAGGTTAGTGATGATGCTGCCACATCAATAGGTGGAGAAGTACAAACCCTTCATTAGGTTGATGAGTACAAAACCTCATTTAGGTTATCCAGGCTCTTCGTCCCCTCAGATTGGGAATGGTCTAATGAAACACTTTATATTGAATTTATCATATACATAAGCTCACTTCATCATCATATAGTCAATAATATCATATCTCTTGCCTTAGGCCTTCAATTCCTTAACTACCCACATCCGGATATTTTATCAAACAATTAGAGAGTGTGTAATGCTAGTATAAAACCATGAAATATAGAGATGAAATCATGCAGTAAAATCCATTATAAAACCATCAATCAAGACCTTGCAACACCCTCAACCAATATAAATCAAAACCCCTCATTAGATATTACAATAGATCAAAGATTTGTAGCTCAAAACATAGCAAAACAGTTACAACTTTACATAGCTTTAACAAAATGTGCAGCAAATTTCATAATAAGCAAGACCCATTTTTAAATCAACTTTAAATCATGCAATTTGAATAAAAGGAGGCTTGGGTATCATGGGTGAAAGGAACCCATGAAAGAAACCCACATACCTCAGCTTAGAGATGAAATTGGTGGAGATTGGAGATGGAGACTTGAAGCTTGAACAAGAATCTTAAAGGAGAACCTTAGCTTGGGATGAGGGTTTGGGACTTGAATTTGGGAGTGAAAATATGACTAAGTATTTTGAGTGAGTATTAGGGAATGTTTAGAATGATATGAGGGTGAAATAAGGCTAAGTATAGGTAAACACACATTTAGGAACACTTAGGCCCAAGACCCAAAGCGTTGGACCGAGATAGAAATCACTAGCAATGAAATACATAGGTCCATGATGTGGCCCTTTTGCGGAGGCCAAATTAACACATGTCTATGAAAGGTGTGCAATCGTCTCTGGAAATTGAAACTTTAGAAATTTGAAATTGTGATTCAAATGCTCTAAAATCGAGGTTAGACCCTTTTCCCCCTAATTTTGAACCCCTAAATAAGAATGTAAAGTTGTATTTTCAATATTGCGCACGGATTTTGAGATATATAGAATTTAACATTTCGGGCACTCCGAGACACATTTTCAGGCACTTTTTGGGTCGTTTCAAAAACATGGAATACCGGGTGAATAGAACTCAATAGAGGGGGTAGCTCCACCCTATGTGCCATATTCCCAATCCACTCAATAACCTCATAAGGGCCTATATATCGAGGCCTTAGCTTTCTCTTTTTGCCAAAACGCATCACTCCCTTCATAGGTGAGACTTTCACAAACACCCAATCCCCAACTTTGAATTCAAGGTCCCTCTTTCTAACATTCGAATAGGACTTTTTGGCGACTTTAGGCCGTCTTCAACCTCTCCCTAATTAATTTCACTTTCTCCATGGACTCTTTCACCAAGTACGAGCAAATCAAAGTCTTATTTTCCAACTCAAACTACCCTATCGGAGACCTACACCTTCGACCATACAATGCCTCAAATGGTGTCATGCCAATGCTAGCATGGAAGCTATTATTATAAGAAAACTCAATAAGTGGAAGATTGTCATACCAATTACCCTTGAATTCAAATGCACACGCCCTCAACATATCCTCCATGGTTTGAATCGTCCTTTCGGCTTGCCCATCAGTTTGTGGATGAAAAACGGTGCTTAATTTAACCTTTGTGCCAAGTCACTTTTGAAACGACTTCTAAAAGTGGGAAGTAAATTGAGCACCCCGATCCGATATGAAAGATCTAGGCACCCCATGCAATCTTACCAACTCACAGATGTACAACTCTGCATAGTCTTTGGCACCAAAGTAGTCTTAATTGGTAAGAAATGTGCCGACTTGGTCATCCGATCCACGATAACCCAAAAGAAGTCAAATTGCTTCCGAATCCGAGGCAATCCTACCACAAAATCCATATTTATGTCTTCCAACTTCCAAGTAGGAATCTCAATGTCTTGAGACAAACCACCAGGCCTTTGATGCTCTATTGTCAGTTGTTGACAATTTGGGCATTCGGACACAAACTTGGCAATGTCCTTCTTCATTCCATGCCACTAATACTCCTCTTTCAAATCCTGATACATCTTAGTGGATCCAGGGTGAATAGAATAATGAGAGTTATAGGCTTCACTCATGATCACCTTTTTAAGATCATCCACATTCGGAACATATAACCGATCTTGATACCGGAATACACCATCTCAAACTTGGGAGAAAACCTCAATATTCTTTTTAGCAACCAATTTCTTCAATTCAACCATGGATGGATCTAGATCTTGCTTAGCCTTCACATCTACAATCACCGAGGATTCGACCCCATTTTGAACATGTATACTAGCATCATTGGAATAAGCTAACCTAACATCTAATCTAGCTAGACGATGAACATACCTTGCCAACTCCTCCTTCTCATCATCCACATGAGCCACACTCCCCATAGAAAGCCTACTAAAAGCATTGGCTACCACATTTGCCTTGTCGGGGTGATATAAAACACTCATGTGTTAATCCTTTAGGAGTTCCAACTATCTCCTTTGTCTCAAGTTAAGGTCTCTTTGAGTGAACACATATTGCAAGCTCTTGTGATCGGTGAAAACATCAACACGCACCCTGTACAGATAGTGTCTCCGATGTTTCAAAGCAAATACCACAACCGCTAACTTAAGGTTATGAGTTGGGTAACTACTCTTATGCACATTCAATTGCCTAGATGCATAAGTTATTACCTTACCATGTTGCATAAGTACACAACCCAACCCAATCCAAGATGCATCACAATATACTACAAATCTATCCAAACAATTCAGTATGGTCAAAACCAAAGCCGATGTAAGCCGATCCTTCAAAGTTTGGAAACTCCTCTCATGCTCATCCGAGCACACAAATTTAGCCTTCTTTTGAGTCAATTTAGTCAAAGGAGATACAATAGATGAGAATCCCTCAATGAACCTACTATAATAATACACTAGCCCAAGAAAGCTTCGAATTTCCGGCGGAGTCAATGGTCTAGGCAATTCTTCACCGCCTCAGTCTTCTTTGGATCCACCTTTATACCATCACTGGACACCACATGACCCAAAAAAACAACTTCGCCCAACCAAAGCTCACATTTCCTAAATTTGGCATACAACTTCTCTCTCAAGGTTTGCAAAACCAACCACAAATGATTCATGTCCTCCCGCTCACCCCGGGAATAAATGAGAATATCATCAATGAAGACGACCATAAAGCTATCAAGGAATGGATTGAACACCCGATTCATGATATCTATAAACACGGTCAGAGCATTACCTAGGCCAAACAACATCACCTTAAACCTGAAATGCCCATAACTTGTCTGAAAGGCTGTCTTAGGAATATCACACTCTCTAACTATCAACTGATGATACTCAGAACGGAGATCAATCTTTGAAAAGTGAGTAGCCCCTTGATGTTTATCAAACAAGTCATCAATCCTATGTTATAAATACTTATTTTTTATGTTCACCTTATTCAATTGTCTATAATCGATATACATCCGAAGAGATCCATCTTTCTTCCTTACAAATAACAGCGGGACACCCCATTGAGATATACTTGGCCTGATAAAACCCTTTTCCAACAAATCTTTCAACTCTTTCAACTCAGCCAGTGTCATACGATAGGGAGGAATAGAGATAGGTTGAGTATCCGATAGAAGATCTATGCCAACGTCTACCTTCTTTTCGAGAGGAATACCGGGCAAGTACTCGGGGAACACGTCCGGGAACTCACTCACCACCGGAACTGACTCAAGAGTAGGTAGTTCGGACTCCACATACTTAACCCTCACAATGTGATATATACACCTCTTTGAGATTATCTTCCGAGCCTTGAGGTAGGAAATAAACCCACCCTTAATGGCGGAGTCACTACCCTCCCATTCAAGAATGGGCTCATCGGGAGGTTGGAACTTGAACTTTCGAGTTCTACAATCTATAGAAGCATATGATGCATGCAACCAATCCATCCCAAGGATTACATCAAAATCATACATTTAAAGTTCCACAAGATCATGCGGGAAAACCTTATGCAACACAGAAACAGGACAACCACGATAGACCCTATGTGCAATAATAGATTCACCCACGGGAGTATAAACTGAGTAAGGATCCCTCAAAATTTCTATTCTCAAACAAAACTTAATAGCCAACAGAGGAGTCACAAAATATAAATTTTCCCCATGGTCAAGAAAAGCATAAGCATCAAAATCAAAGACTTTTAACGTATCAGTAACAACATTTGAGGCCTTTTCAACTTCCTAACGGGCATGGAGAGCATAAAACCTATTGTTCCTTTGGGCCCCACCTTGAGAAGCTCTATACTGGCCTTTTCCACCCTTAGCCATCTAGCCTTGAACCTTTTGAGGATTCTTAGGACAATTAGCAACTTGGTTATTCTTATTGCCGCACCCAAAGAAAGCACCTGAAATTCTCCAGCAGTCACCCTTGTGGTGCTTCACACACGTTTCACACAAGGGATACCATGGTCCACCACTAATCGATGCCTTAGGAGGAGGCACCTTAGTATTAATAAACCAAGCACACGAACCTTGGCCTTGTTATAAGTGATGAAACCACCACCTATAGGACCTGAGAACCCACCATCGAACCTAGCTCTCTTAGTATCATAAACTATCATCTCCTTGAGTTTCTCCCCTTCAATCTGTTTGACATACACCATGAGTCTAGATATATCCATGTCCCAAATAAGCATCATTGTACGACACTGCTTCACCAGAGTCCCTCACACTCAGAGATACCAAAAATGAACTTGTGCATCCTTGCACAAGAGTCAGCCACTAGTGTCGGAGCATACTTGGGGAGCTTGATGAACATGAGGGCATAGTCCCTCACACTCATATACCCTGCTTAAGGTTGTAAACTCAGACATCTTGGGCTCCCTAAGATCAAGTGGAAGAAATGATCCAGAAAAGTAAGCTTGAATACATCCCAATTAACAACATCACCACAAACTCTCTCCACAGACCACTGTGTATACCACACCTGGGCCAAATCCTTCAACTAATAAGCAGCCAACTTTGCTTTTTCTTCAAAAGTGACACCCAGAACATTTAACAACTTGGTGAGCTCATCAATGAACTCTTGAGCATCCTCATCAGCTTTAGACCCAAAGAACTCTCGAGGGTTCATCCAGGTGAAATCCCTTACTCTAGAAGCCGGAGCAGGGTCCCGAGGAAGATTGGCCTGCCTAGTCTAAGCAGTCACCACTTGGACAAGCATGGAAAAGGCCGTATGAAATTCACCATTAGAGATAGGCTCATCTATAGGCCCTTGATGTTCTTGACCCTCATTAGCCAAGGCTAGTCTGGCAGATCTACCGCGAGGCATCTTCTAAAATAGAGAAAGGATACTATCAAGGTCAAGAACTAAACCAATTATTCAAAGAACAAAATAACACATGGAGAAGTGAGACAATTCCTAGAACGTTGTTGTAGCCTCCCACTCATAGGCATGGTGCACCTCACACCCATAAATAGAACTGTACTTGATGCAGCATGTTGGACTCTTTGGATCATTTACAAACCTAGGGCTCTGATACCATCTCTGTCACGACCCATACCTAGGGTCTAGAAGTGACACGGCAAATAGAACTCGAGCGTCCCCAAACAAACCTCAATGTACAAAAATTCATATCATTGATTCAGAATCACATTTAAAATAACACATAATTCTAATGGGCGGGAAAGTAGGACTCGGTCTATGGGGACATCTTAGGGAAAAGGATTAGCATAAACTCATATAGCACATAATGACTAAGGGGCGGGAAAGTATGACTCGCACTATGGGGGAAATTCGAGACAGATGATCTTTCCGTAACATAGCATAAGTTCATCTTATAACAACATAATCCGTAAATAGCCATGATCAAGAATCTCATATAACACTTAGCATAAAATGAAAAGAGTGCACAAGATGTCCAATGATGCCTCTACATAAGATAGGTCGGGGGCCAAGACATATCACGGGCTCACCCTCAAAGTAAATGAAATGAAAATGAACAACATAGGTAGATGGATCGGTGTCTTGTCCTTGGAAAATAGGACTCACTACAGTAAGTATTACTTGAAATCCAAGCTAGATGTCATACGGT
>JAPFFP010046069.1:0-11224 GCA_026153255.1 Solanum medicagineum
TTCTATTCTCATACTAAGAAATTGACTTTAACATCTATGCTCAATTAAGAATCCTCAACTAAAATGCTATATCCTATAAAGAATGACTCCGTCTTAGCTTAAAAAAAATTGGAGTGTTACAACCACTTGTCAAAGACAATGGCGTACTCAAGACTTAAAATCGAAATTGAAACTTTGAGTAAAAAATAGAGGAGTACTTACTTTTCACTATAATATTTCAGGATAGAACATGGAAGTTAGCCGTCAAGCAATCCCAACTCTAGTTTTAGAGGGCTTTGTAGAGTAGGAGAATGCTTAAGCTCATCCACGTTTGATTATTCATTTCACGATGACTCAAAGTAATGCTTTCAAAAATTCTAACTTGGAAGAAGATAAAAGAAATTATAGTAGATCTATGATTAGCCTTCAATCGTGATGGTCTTGTCGAAAATCTTTATTCATGAAGAGTCTTCCTTTTAATTGGCCTTATCTTTGAATTCAATCTATCGTTATTCCCACAGTCTCTTAGTTCCATAACGGCTAATGGTTGCCTCATATTCATATATTTACTCCAAGCCAATATATGCATACCGAAAGTTTGAGTGTACAGTTCTTTACTAAATTATGATGATGTATTTTATTTTATTAAATCACTTGTTCATCCATGAAAAGTTGTATTACTTTGGTATAAACACTTGGTGTAAGTAAGTTTTTACAAGTATTTATACAGCTATTTTGTTAATGAATGACCTCGTGGTCACTTGACTAATCTCACCAACATATATGGCAAGTGATTCTGCCCATCCAATACTCGACAGCTGAGAAAAAATCACTTAATGTTGCTTACATTTGCTAGGACCTGAGTCACTCTAACGAATTAGAATTTGCATATCTAAAACCTACTAGCCTGACTTATCCGAATCACAAGTGGAGAAACACTCCCTACCAGGGAGTAATATTTTCTAAATCATGAAAATGAGATGCTGATCTCTAAAAAAGGACAAGTTTGGTGCACTAAAGCTCCAGCTATGCATAGGGTCCGGGAAAGGACTCGACCACAAGGGTCTATTGTACACAGCCTTATCTTGAATTTCTGCCAAAGGCTGTTTCCAAGATTTGAACCCATGATCTTTGACGAATTCAAATAAGTGATCCCTCTACATCAATAGAAGCAGAGAGTCTGCTAAACAACAACTTACCCAATGAAATTGCACAAGTGAGGTTTGGGGAGGGTAAAAAATGCACGTAGACCTTACCACTACCTCATAGAGATAGAGAGCAGAGAGTTTGCTAACGATTGTATAAAAGGACTGTACCACGTCTTATAGAGTAGCATTCTTCTCCTTCACATCGTCGTTCAACTCTGAGAAAGTGCAATGGATAGAGCTCGTCCTATTTTGAAACTTATAACAACTTCAAAATCATCCATCTCAAGATAAAAAATGTGCTTAAATATGCGCATCCAACGCTTCAATCCTGTTTTTGGTACGTCTAGATAACGTCAACCAAGAGAGAACCAAAACACATCTACTGAAAAATGAGTTCACAAAGTTTACACTCGTAATGAGTTCACACAATTACTTCTAAAGGGAAATAATGAGAATATGGGAAATCAATACCTTGTACAAAAGAACATGCATGCATATTTATGCAAAACCTAGTGAACTCATGGGTGAAATCCCCATTCAACACATTTGTGCAGTAGTATACTTCCTCTATTTAAAAAACGACTTATTTTGACTCGACACGAAATTTAAGTAAAAAAAAAAAGAAAGAAGATTTTTTAATTTTGTGATTGTAAGTTAAAGGTATGTCTAAGGGTGTCAAAATGATCCCAAATATAGGTAACTTGCCCAATCCACCCAGAATTTTATGGGTTGCGCTTAAGATTATTTTGATTGGGTCCAATCTCAACCCGTTCAAGTCTTAACCCATATTAGAAGAATCTTCAATTGAGCCCAATTTAATCTTCAACTTAAACTCGTTCTAAGGTTCTGTAATGTATGTTTTCTATTTATTTTATATTTTCTATCATTTTGCGATCAATTTGTAACTTTTTTTTTTTTTATATTTTGAGTTGAAATTCAAATTATGATTATAAAAAATAAATAACAATATGTTAGAACTATTGAGATTGAGCAGGTCAAATTAGGAGGGTCATGACCCAACTCGAATTTTAGTCCATTTGAGCCCAACCCGTTTGAACCCAAATTAAGTTCGGGCAGGTCATAACCCAATCCAATTTCTATTTCAACCCATTCTAATATTCTCAATTTCAACCCAACTCGCCTGTTTGACACCCCTGGTTATGTCAAATATACCAAGTGTCCTTTAATCTTATGGTTTTAAACATGTCAGTGAAAAGTTAAAATTAAAATATTACCCAAAAAAAAATAGGTCATTCTTTTACCCTATTTTGAACAATTCTATAGATGAAGAGCTGAATACCTAAAGAGGAAAAAAAAAATAGAACTATGGTCCATAAGTCTTTTCTGCACAAAAAAGGAAAAAAATATAATGATGACTTTTGAAAAGTTATTTTTTTAAATATATTTTCAAAAGAGTAAATATTTTCTTTTTTTAAAAAAATTAAAATCTGATCTAAAAAAGTCCATAAATTACTTGACAAAAAAACTATGTCATAAAAACTTATTCTAAAAAGAACAATTGACTAGATATTATAAAAAATTATCCTAAAAGAGAAAATTGACTAGATTCTATTAAAAAATTATCCTAAAAAGAGATAATTGACTAGATATTAATAAAAGATTATCCTAAAAAGAGAAAGTTGACTAGATATTACTCCCTTTGTCTCATTTTAAAATCTATTATCCCAAAATTAAAATACTCACTTGAAAAAAAAAAATCAGAGAAAAAAAAAGAAAAGGAAAGGAGAACATTCTCATCCTTTTTCTTGTTTTCTCTTCACTTTAGCCCCATACAAACAAACACTGAGAAAAAAAATAGTCAAATCTGAGGTTTGGTTTCGCGATTTTGGATTCATAGTTTATATCGTGGCCTATTCTTTGATTTTCATAAGAGGTAACATTTAATCTTTCTTTTATAGTTTAATGTGATTGAAATTCATTAACATACAAACAGAAAAAGGGGACCATTCTCATCCCTTTTTTTTTTTTGTTTTCTCTTCACTTCAGCCCCATACATACAACCACTGAGCAAAAAAAAAAATCACAAAAAAGAATATCAAAAAGTCACAACAACAAAAGAAAAGAAAAAGTCAGATCTGAGGTTTGCTTTCGCGATTTTGGATTTTTAGTTCCTGTCACGACCTGTTCTTTGATTTTCACAAGAGGTAACATTTAGTCTTTCTTTTATAATTTAACGCGATTGAAATATATTTAAGTTGTCCAATTTCATCTGTAATTGACCCGTTAATATTGTTTGATGTTGTGATATGAAGTATATATGTTAGGAATTAGGTTTCCATGATTCGTAACATTTTTATACTAATGTGGCATGTGCAAAATGTGTATAGAAAAAGATATTTTGTGTTCTTACTAGTATTGTATTCGTTCTTTCCTTGGAAAAAATAAAAATAAAATAATGAAATTTGTGACTTTCTTTCCATTTTATTTGAATGATAATTTTTAAAAATATATATGTTAAATTAATGGTCTTATTTTGATGTATGTAATTAATATTGGATTGTTGAATTATGCTTTTCATGAGTCAAATGACTAACTTTTGATTAGGAATATTGAAGTTTTTTTGACTTTTAATTTTTTTTTTAATTTTAAACAATTTTTATAAATAAATTTCTTTAAATTGAATATTTAGAAGCATGATTAGCTATGCCGACAATAAAGATAGTCAAGTTTTATAATTTAAACAACACTACACAAGTTTTAAGTGTGACATATAAAATAATAATTCATGACAAGGTTGGAAAGCACTGTCTAGCACAAGATAATTTTAAATGAATTTCAAATAAATCAAAGAAAGCAGGTAAATAACATATATTTCTTTTGTGAAACTTATAAATATAATATATCCAAATTAAGTTAAGCCACAAACACGTCATTAAAGCGGCCACGCTAGAACTACGAGACTCAAGGGGTGTCTAATACCTTTTTCTCGGTAAATAGAATTCCTTACTTGAACTTTTAGTTCGCAGACCAATAACATAGAGAGTCAAATTTCTTTTCATTATGAATTTAAATAAGGTGACTTGAAACACCAAAACTCAATTCCAAGTGGTTTTGAATAATAAGTAATCTTATCCCTTCTGCAAACGTCACTTTAATCGAAAAAAACTCTATTTTTCAAAACTTTTCATCCGTTCTTTTAAGAGTGTAGATGGATGAAAAATAGGGTGTGACAAGTATCCGGCATGTAACACAAATACTTATACTTTTCGTGTATTTGGAGAATCCATATGAAATATCTACACATCAATGTGAAACTTGTTAGTAATTTATATATTTTATAGACTCACATGTTGATATATTTGTATGTAAGTATGTTATCATTAAAGGAGCCTATTATATGATCTAATAAATTATCGAAGTTTTGGGCTTTATAAGTAAATATCCGTTAATATGAGTATATTTAAGATAACTTAAAAAGCCCATGGACATTTTCTTAAGTTTAATGGAAACTTATTAAACAGGTACCTTTTCAACGTAACAAGGCACCTTCGAATCTTTAAATAGACATGATCCCTCAATCAGAAGAATGTTGCTTTTTCTCTTCTCTCACCATTTCAAAGCTATTTAAAGAGCAAGTTTTCAAGGTTTAGAAGATCTTGTATTCTTCAATCAGGTCATTACTTCCCTTTTAATTTTTATTGATTTTTATATTTATTTAATAATTTACTTGTGATCTTCAATGAATTACTTAAAGTTTTAATTTCTAACAACACCCATTCGAGAATAATATGAGTAATCTAGCCCCCCTTAAATATTTGCTTGTCTTGTGATTTCATCATCATGGAATCTACTTGAAACAAAGAGATTTGTAGGACTATAATATTCATATGTATTATGTTTATTCCGAATCCGCTGTCTACGAACAAGGAAGTTATAAGTAATGCAACAATGAATCTCATAAAGAGTTCGATCCTGGCTCAGGATGAACGCTGGCGGCATGCTTAACACATGCAAGCCGAACTAGAAACATGGAAAATGGTGTTTTCAGTGGCAGACGGGTGAATAACGTGTAAGAATCCGTCCTTGGGAGGGGAATAACAGCTGGAAACAACTGCTAATACCTCGTATCCTGAGGAGTAAAAGAAGGAATCCACCCGAAGAGAGGTTCGCGTCTGATTAGCTAGTTGGTGAGACAATAACTTACCAAAATGATAATCAGTAGTTGGTCCAAGAGGATGATCAGTCACACTGGACTGAGACACGGGCCAGACTCCTAAAGGAGGTAGCAGTGAGAAATTTTCTGCAATAGGCGAAAGCCTGATGAAGTAATGCCACGTGGAGGTAGAAGGCTTAGGGATCGTGAACCTTTTTTCTCAGAGAAGAAGCAATGACAGTATCTGGGGAAAATAAGCATCAGCTAACTCTGTGCCAGCAGCCGATAATACAGAGGATGCAAGAGTTATCTGGAATGATTGGGCGTAAAATGTCTGTGGGTGGCTTTTTAAGTCCACCATCAAATCCCAGGGCTCAACCCTGGATGGGCAGTGGAAACTACCAAGCTAGAGTGCGGTAGGGGCAGAGGAAATTTTTGGTGGAGCAGTGAAATGCATAGAGATCAGAAAGAATAATAACAACGAAAGCACTCTGCTGGGCCGACATTGAGACTGAGAGACGAAAGTTAGGGAACAAATGAGATTAGATACTCCCATTAGTCCTAGCCGTAAACGATGAATGTTAGGTGTTGTACGTATCGACCTATGTAGTGTTTTAGCTAATGCGTTAGGTATCCCGCCTGAGGAGTACGTTTAAAAGAATGGAACTCAAAGGAATTGACAGGCCCGTACAAACGGTGGAGCATGTGGTTTAATTCAATGCAAACAAAGAACCTTACCAGGGCTTGACATGCCACGAATCCTCTTGAAAAGATAGGGGTGCCTTCGGGAACGCGGACACAGATGGTGCATGGCTGTCCTTAGCTCATGCTATAGGTATTGGATTAGGTCGCGTAATGAATAAAAATCTCGTATTTAGTTACCATCGTTGAGTTTGGAACCCTGGACAGACTACCAGTGATAAGCCCGAAGAATGCAAAAGTTAGATAGAATTCACAAAACAGTTAATGGATTACCAATTAAAGCATATTAAAGTCACGTGAAACGGGAGTTAAGTTAACCTTATTATTGAAAAATTAATTAAAATAATAATAAAGACAAAAAATGCTATCTAGGAAAAAACCCTAGTTCTAAAACCTAATTGGATTCAGAGGTGGCTATGAAAGCTGCCACCACCAGTAGGATCTTCCCGCTGAAGGGTTTTTCGCTACTAAGCAATAGTGGTCAAGGAGGTCAACATAAAAATATGGTGCAGAACCAGATGACCTATATCAATGTTGTGAAACCAGTTATTACAAAACCTTCAGTTTCTTTGGTGCCTAGGAAACTAGTAATAATGTTGTGGGGAGGTGGGGTGGGGGACCAAATATCACATGGAAATCATTGGAGGTTAATCTCTTATTATTCAAGAAAATTTGCAATTTTTAATAGTTGACAAATTCTCATATGGGAAGCCGCAGATGATGCCAGGCCAATGCGGAATAAAAAAGGAATGTACCATTGGAGTTCTAGATACAAGACATATATTGGTACAACTCACAATCTTGGAGGATTATGTTCATGTGATATCAACTGCAGCTTTCCAAATTTATGCGAGAAACAAATATTGGCAGATAAGGACACTAAAGTGGGATCCTTGGTTTGAACCGGATGTTGAGACAATGATTGGTGTGGCATGAATCTCTTTCCCTGATTTACCACCAAATTTCTTTGCTAAAGAAGTTATATTCTCTATAGCATCCTTTCTAGGAAACCTTTAACGGTGAATATGGCGACTAAAAATCAGACAACACCTAGTTATGCGAAGGTCAAGATGGAAGTGGATCTAACAGTAACATTGTCACAAAGGATAAGCATTACAGAAGAGGATGATATTACAGGGGAAACAAAATTTAAGTGGATCAAAGTTCAGTATGATTATATGCCAAAATATTGTAAAGAATGTTGCCTTCAAGGGCATGAGCAAAGCAATTGTTGGACAAGTCACCTAGAATTCTTTGAACTAAATACGGGTGATGGAGGAACAAAAAAAGAGAAGACAAAAGGGGAGAGAAAAGTGGAGAGAATTATGCAAAAGAGGATGGGGAAAAGAAAAAGAAGCAGGAATGGATAGCTAGAGGCAAAATAATGCGTGAAGGGGACAAATAGGGTAGAGTGGAGAAAGAGAATGATTTCCAAAGTAAAAACCAATTTGAAGCTTTAGGTAAAGATGAACACCACAACAAACACCAAGAGGGTACAGAGGTTGGAAATACAAAGGAATGGGTAACCAATACCTTTAGGCAGTCGATTGAGAATCACAACAAGAAAGATGTAGAGAAAAAAGAGTAGCAGCTTAAAACCAGTAAAATAGGTGATGAAGAGACCAAGCTGATAAAAGAAAAGACATATCAAATTGAAGAGAAATCCAATGAAAGCAGGATACAAGGTGCAATTGTGATTGCAAATATGAAGAATGAGGAAATAATACTTCTAGCAGTGGATTAATCTATGGAGGAAGATGTGAAGTTTGGGTAAAGGAAAGGAAGACAAAGGTAAGGAGAAGAAAGGCATAGACCAAAATATAAATCACATTGCCATGGATGGGTATTTATTGTCTCCAAAGCACATTTAAAAATTGAAGGATAGGTAAGGTAAACCAAATAAGCAAAGTGAAGGGGAATTGATAACAGTTCAAACTTCATCAAGACATTCAAAAAGAACAATAACAAAGAATCCTAAGTATCTATGAAAAGTCTTATATGGAATATCATATCAGTAAATACTCAAAAGGCTTTTACTAGGGTGATTAATATGAACAAAAGATATCAATTTTATTTTATCGAGTTGATGGAACTAATAGAAAATAGTCAACAGTTAGAAATATTTAGGAGGAAACGTAGAATGCAACATACAATTGTGAATAGCAATAACAAGATATGGATATTTATAGATGAAGTTTTAGAGTTTACAATTATAAGGGATCAAGAGCATATGCTGACTATCAAGTTGCATAATCGGGTAGAAGGTATAAAAATGATGATATCAATGGTGCATGTTAAATGCTCTCAAGGGGAAAGGTTGGAACTATAGGACTCTATGTATTATTTAGCCATAAATAATTCAATCCCATGGCTAGTGGGTGGAGATTCCAATATCATCAGTGATAAAGAAGAGAAGTAAGGTGGAATACATGTGTTTGAATATGAGGTACGAGATTTCAATCACTCTATTAATTTTGTAATCTGGTAGATATGAGAGTCAAAGAAAGCAAATATACGTGGTGGAATAGAAGAACGGATGAAGATTATGTCTTCAAAAGATTGGATAGGGCCATATGTAATGATAAATTTCAGGAGGTCTTCCCAATATCGGAAGTAGAATACTTATCTAGAAGTGACTCAAACCATGCTCTTCTCCTAATTACTAGCAAATTCAAAAATGAGAAAGTGGTAAGACCTTTCAAGTTTTTGAATTTATGATTAGAAGAATCTTTTATGAACGTTGTTCACAACAATAGACGGCTGACTTTGTGGGCAATCCTTTCATCATAAAATGAAAAAAGTAAAAGCAAAACCTTAACATTGTGGAGCAGGAACTGTATGGGCAATATTTTTCGGGAAATGAAAACCCTAAAAGAAATCATAAAAGTAAGGGAATCTCAGTTTGAAAGGGATCCATCAGTGCAGAACAGGGAAATTTTGCATAAGGCACAAGATGAACTTAAGATCCAATTATCAAAGGAAGAGGATTCCTAGAGATAGAAAGCTAGAATCTAAAATCTAGAATGAGGAAGGGGAATGGGTGGAGGGGAGCAGATAACAGAAACAACTATAGATGCCTATAAAAAGCAATTCACTAAGCAGAGAAAGATTGAAGATTCTGAAATCCTACAAAAACTGCCTATAGTAATCTATAACAACATAAATGAAGATTTACAAAGGCTGCCTACTATAGAAGAAGTAAGCGAAGTCGTTATGCGACTTAATCATGATAGTTTTGGAGGCCTAATGGCAAGACCGGAGCCTTTTATCAAGCTACTTGGGAAGTTACAAGCAAAGATATATTTGCTATGATAAGCTTTTTCCTCAGGTGATGAACTTCCAAGATTTATTGCTCATACTAATTTGGTACTTCTGCGTAAGAAGTAGGTGGTAAATACCTTTTTTGACCTAAGATATCTAACGAGTTATCCCATGCTTCATTATTTTAAAGTCATAGAGGAGAAGGAATAGGAAAAAACATGAGTGAAAGAAAGAACATATCTTTTGTAAGGATAATACAAATATGATAAGATATGTGCACATATTTGGTCAATCGAGGATACCAACTTGGAAGGCAATGAGAAGCTTGTCAAGTATGATTAATTCACTAGATCAGTATAGACCCAAATTGAAGTGGGAAAAGGTCATGTAGGAGTTTCCACCTGAGGGATGAGTGAAGTATAACACTGATAGGGATTCAAAGGGAAACCCTGGATCTAGTTCTTATGCTTTTTGTCTCAAGAATGATACAGGAGATTTAATAGGGGCGGAGTGCAGTACTATAGATAGTTCTACAAATACAGTAGCAGATAGAAAGGTTATTCTTGAAGTTTGCAAGCAATGCAGAAATAATCAGTTTAACAGTCATTATACAAACTGATTCAATGTTGCAACGGAAAGGGCTAAAGGGTGAGTAGACAATGAAATGGATAATTTAGACATAGTCGCAGAGATCAAACAACACATGTAAAAAAAATACATGAGTTTCGACACCATCTTCATACAACAAAAGGGCTCGGCAAAAAGATAGATCAATTAAAGTAATATTATTAATATGTAACTTTCTCTTTCTTGTGTTTTGTCAATGTGACATTTCTGTACGATATAGTCCAACACTGTGAAGTATTATCTACTCTTGGGCTTAGTCCAACATGAATTTATCCCTTTGGGTTCACCCCAAAAGGTGTCCCACAATATATAGATTAGTCCTTTACTTATATGCCCAACATCTCTCTTATGTTTTGCCGATGTGGGACTTCTCACTCAATATGGGTTGTCACATACTCCCTCTCTATGGACTCAACGTCTTGCTTAGGTTTGCCCCACTACATGGGATTTCCCTAGACTCAGCACTTAGGTTTGTCCCGCATCATCGGGATTCGCCTAAACTCAGTTGAACTTCGATTCACATCGACAAGGCTGACACAAGAGTGGCTCTAATACCACCTGTAATGGCCTGGCCCAACACGGTGAAGTATTGTCCGCTCTTGGGCGTAGCCCATCATGGATTTGTCCATTTGGGCTTACCCCAAAAGGCAATTCACAATATATAGACCAATTCTTTACTTATATCCTAGCATCTCTCTTGTATTTTGCCGATTTGAGACTTTTCATCTCAAGATGGGTTGTTACAAGTTTTTATCTAAGCTAAGGTTCACACATACAATCTCCTATCTAATTTTCAAAACCAAATCAAACCATTTTTTATTTTTAAAATCAAGTGTAAGATGAATCCTTGAATACTTTGCTCTAATAAGTAATACAGTTAAAAATAATTTGAGCAAGCAATCTGAAATAAAAAAAATACAAGCTTGATAAGAAGGAACATCGGTAATATGAACTTGGACTCAAATATAAAATAGAGCAATTTGTCTACAAAAAAAAAAAAAGATTTTTCATTTTGGCTAAACATACATTGAACAATAGGTTGTCACTACTAGGAATCCAACTATTTCTAATATAACTCAACAACTATACAATTTCAAACATAAACCCTCACAATTTCTATCAAAGTGGAGATACAAAATCCTAACATATTATTTTTTTTACCAACTTAACAACTAATAAACAACCCTAAATATTGTTTCTTCAGCAACAAAAGACTCTGCATACAAAGTACATAAAAAGTCTAATTATTACTTTGTTTAAAGGAGAGCAAAATTTGACCTTTTTCACATTAATCGAAGTGTCTTAGAGTCTCTTCCTCCTCCTCCTCCTCCTCCTTTGCCTACTCCTCCTTTTGTTGTTGTTCTTGTTCATCATGATATCCTTCAAATTGCAA
>JAPFFP010046070.1:0-11223 GCA_026153255.1 Solanum medicagineum
AGAGTTGTTGTTGAAAAAATATGTAAGGATGTTATAAGCTTGACTCTCTTGATGTTTTATGAAATGAAGGTTTTCCCTTAGTCCCTATGCCCTTATTTGTACTCTTTTGTTTTTGTTTAAATTGCTTCCATGACCAAGGATGTGCAATCATATGTTAAGAGGCTTGCTTGGGGTTCCTTCAGATTTCCCATGAGCCGTGTCATATCTAGGCCCTAGTTTGGGTCATGACACATATGCCATGAATTATATGTGAATAGCAATGGGTAATGTAGATCCAATATGAAATCAACAATCCAATATGAAATTAAAGTAAAACCATGAGTAAATTCCATATTCAAATAATAATTTTGATTACCAATGCTTAGATCAAACTTTAAACGGACAATGCATATTCAAATCTTCATCATACTAATGTAATTCAACATGTTAGGGCTTAAATCAATTTAGAATCAACAATAAAGCATAGCCCACACTTCAATTAAATTTAATCAATAATCTTGAAAACCCATATTTAAAGTATGCAAAATTTCATGAAATTCAAATAAAAAGAGTTTGGGTCTTCTTGGTTGAAAGGGACTAAGAATCAATCCCGCTTACCTTAGATAATAGATAAGATTCAAGAAGAAATTTGATAAAGAAAGAGTTTCCCTTGATTACCAAGCTTATTCTTCACAAGAGTTCTTGGAAAAAAGTTCTTAGGAGAGAGTTCAATATTATTCTCAGTATAAGAATGAACATGAATCAGTGAAATAGAGTATAGGTTAGTTGAATGTCTTTAGATAACATACAAAGTCACAAAAGACCCTTAGTTGAAACCATAATTATGAAAATGTCATTAATAAAATGAGTAGAATAAAAAATCTGCCAGGGTCCGTGTGGAACGGTATACGGCCCGTCATAAAGCATATGGTCTGTATACTTGCTCCATGATCCAACACTTACCAAAATTTCCACTAATGAAGGTCCAAGACAGTAATCCCATTCTTAGAAAATTAAACTTAGGAACCCATACAGACGACTTCACGGTCCATACCAAGGCATATGGACCATATGCCTCCTCTGTATACCTTCACTTGGAAAAATTCTTCACGACAAAGTTCGGATGCAGTGATCCAATACTTAGAAAATTTTCACTCTGACACCTATACGGAGGGCCTCACAGACCATAAAGGACTATATGGTTCGTGAGAGGATTCGTCTCAAATTCTTTGGCTAAAAAATATGGATTTTCAAGGCCAAGGCTACCATACGGTACACACATGGACTGTGTGAGTACTTGTGTGCTATGCCTTAGTCTTAAACGTTCACATTAAGGCCAACACCTCCCACACACAGCTAAGGGCCACTTCAAGGAGACTCCACACGATCTGTATACCCTCACACAGACCGTGAAGGCTTCTATCAAGTGTTACCTTGGTCCAAAACTTTCCAGAACCAAATTTCCAAGCTCCATTAAGGTCATTCAAAGTCAGGGTCCTTACGTCATCTCCCCCTGGGGAATATTCATCCTTGAATGTCTAATACAAGGCTTGAAAGGTTTGACTTAGAACATGAACAACAAAACAAAAGATACAATTCATATTATATCACTTGAAAATCATAAAGGCATTAAAACCTATATCAAAATGTATTCAAATCATTCAAAACATTATAAAAATCATTTTGGTGCACATGTATTCATGCCATGCCATGAAACTCAAGAGTGAAACAATTAGGACCAAATGGAGAAGGAAGTACCTAATACCTACGGCTTGAGTTGA
The DNA here is from genome assembly GCA_026153255.1 of Solanum medicagineum. Lineage (NCBI taxonomy): Eukaryota > Viridiplantae > Streptophyta > Magnoliopsida > Solanales > Solanaceae > Solanum > Solanum medicagineum. Next base: position 1,761 of record JAPFFP010046070.1, read on the forward strand.
TTGGAAAAATATGTGGATATCATTTCATCAAGTCCAACTCCGCCTCCCATATTGCACTCTCCACATGTTGATTCCTTTAAAACACCTTAACCGAAGCCACATCCTTGTTACAAAGTCGCTTCACTTGCTTATCCAAAATCATAACTAGAACTTCCTTATAAGATACATTCTCCTCAACCTCAACACCTTCCAAAGGCACAATAGTACTGGGATCACCAACCAACTTCCTCAATATAGACGCATGAAAAACCGGGTGAATAGAACTCTAATCAAGAGGCAAACATAGCCTATAAGACACATTCTCAATTCAAATCAATGATCTCATAAGGACCTATATACCGGAGATTCAACGTGCCCTTCTTCTCAAAACACATTACACCCTTCATGGGTGAGACCTTCAAATACACCCAATCACCAACATGAAACTCAAGATCCCTCTTCCTAACATTTGAATAGGACTTTTGGCGACTTTGAGCCATCTACAACCTCTCTCTAATCAACTTCACCTTCTCTATAGCCTCCAATACCAAATTCGGGCCAATCAAAGCCATCTCTCCAAACTCAAACCATCCCACCGGAGATCTACATCTCCTACCATACAAATCCTCAAATGGTGCCATACCAATACTATCATGAAAGCTATTATTATAAGTAAACTCAGTGAGTGGGAGATGATCATCCAATTACTTTTGAATTTCAACACAAAAGCCCTCAACATATCCACCAAAGTTTGAATTGTCCTGTTGGCTTGTCTATCGATTTGAGAATGAAAAGCAATACTCAACTTCACCTTAATACCAAGTTCTCTTTGAAGCAACTGAGAAGTAAATTAGGTGCCATAATCCGATATGATAGACCTAGTCATACCATGCAAACTTACCAACTCTTGGATGTACAACCTTGGATATTCTTCGGCACTAAAGGTAGTCTCTGGTAGAAAATGAGCCGACTTAGTCATCCGGTAAACAATAACCCAAATTGAATCGAATTTCTTTCTGGTCTAGGTAAACTAACCACGAAATACATGTTCATATCTTCCCACTTTCAAGTGAGAATCTCAATATCTTGAGTCAAACCACCAAGCCTTCGGTGCTCTACCTTTACTTGTTGACAATTAGGACTTCGATAAAACTTGGCTATATCCTTCATCATACCATGCCACCAATACACCTCCATCAAATCCCGATACATCTTAGTAGATCCTGGGTGAATAGAATAATGAGAGTTATGGGCTTCACTCATAATCACCCTCCTAAGATCATCCTCATCTGGAACACACAACCGATTTTGATACCGAAGCACACTATCTCCCCCTTGGTAGAAGACCTCTATCTTCTTTTCGGCAACCAACTTCTTCAACTCAACCAATGATGGATCGAGATCTTGCTTATCCTTAACATTAACAACCAAAGAAGTTCGGCCCCATTCTAAACATGAATACCACCATTATTAGGTCGGCCAACCTAACACCTAATCTAGCCAAACGGTGAACATCTCTTTCTAACTTTTTGTTCCCTTCATCAACATGAGTCACACTTCCCATAGATAGCCTACTAAGAGCATCAGCTGCAACATTTGCCTTGCTGGGATGATATTGCATACTCATGTCATAGTCCTTAAGGAGTTCCTCAAATTAAGATCCCTTTGAGTGAACACATATTTCAAACTCCTGTGAAAACATCAACATGTACCCCATACAAATAGTGTCTCTAAATCTTCAAGGCAAACACCTTTGCCGCTAACTTAAGATCATGAGTTAGGTAAATACGCTCATGCACCTTAAATTTCCTTGAACACATAAGCTATCACCTTACCATGTTGCATAAGTACACAGCCTAACCCAATCTGAGAAATATCAAAATACACCAAAAACCCATCTAAGCCACCTAGTAAAGTCAAAATAGGAGCCAATGTAAACCAATCTTTCAAAGTTTGAAAACGTTTCTCACACCCATCCTACAATATAAACTTGGCATTCTTTTGAGCCAACTTGGTCAATGGAGATGCAATAGATGAGAAACCTTCAATAAACCTTCTATAATAACCACCCAACCCAAGAAAACATTGAATATCAAAGGATTCAATGGTCTAGGCCATTTCTTTAAGGCCTCATCCATCTTTGGGTCAACCTAAATACCATCAGCAGATACAGCGTGACCAAGAAAAGCTACCTCACCTAACCAAAACTCACATTTGCTAAACTTATCATACAACTTCTTCTCCCTCAGATTCTAAAGAACCAACCTCAAATGATATATATGCTCTCGCTCACTTTGGGAATAGATAAGGATATCATCGATGAAGACAACCACAAAACTATCAAGGAATGGCTTGAACACCCGATTTATACGATCTATAAACACGGTCAAAGCATTAGTCAACCCAAATGACATCACCACAAATTCAAAATGCCCACACCTAGTCTGAAAAACTGTCTTGGGAATATCACACTCCCTAACCTTCAACTCATGATAACCGAAATGGAGGTCAATCCTTGAGAAATGGGTAGCCTCTTGAAGTTGATCAAACAAGTTATCGATCCTTGGTAACGGATACTTATTCTTGATCGTTACCTCATTCAATTGCCTATAATCAATGTACATTTGAGGAGATCCATCTTTCTTTCCTACAATAACACCGGAGCAGCCCACAGAGATATACTTGGCCTAATAAAGCCTTTCTCTAACGAATCTTCAGTTGATCTTTCATCTCCTTCAACTCAGTTGGTGTCATATGATAAGGAGGAATCGAGATAGGTTGAGTATCCGAGAGAAGATCTATGCCAAAGTCTACTTCCCTTTCAGAAGAAATATCAGGCAAGTCTTCGAGAAACACATCAGGAAATTCATTCACCACCAGGACTAATTCAAGAGTAGGTAACTCGAACTCCACATCGTTGACCCTCACAATATGATAGATACACCTCTTTGAGATCATCTTTCCGGTCATATGGTAGGAAATAAACCAACCTTTAATAGCGGAGTCACTACCCTTCCATTCAAGAACGGGCTTATCCGAAAATTGGAACTTGACTTTCTCGGCTCTACAATCTATAAAGGTATATGAAGGATGCAACCAATCCATCCTAAGAATCACATTAAAATCAAACATCTCAAGTTCCACAAGATCACATGGGAAGACCTTATGCAAAGCAAATATAGGGAAACCTTGATAAACTCTATGAGCAACAACAAATTCACCCAATATACTGATAAAGGCTCCCTTAAGATTTAAGGACTCAAAGCAAACTTAAAAGCCAATAGAGAAGTCACAAAAGATAACATTTGGATCCTCCTTAACTTTTAACATAAGTATCAAAATCAAAGACTTTTAACATACATGTCATAACATTTGGATCCTCCTTAACTTCCTGGCGAGCATGCAAGCATAGAACCTATTTTTTCCTGGGGTAACACCTTGGGGAGCTCTTTGTAGGCATTAACCACCTTGAACCACTTGACCTTTACCCTTCTAAGCAACCTTAGGACTATCAGCAACCTTGTGGTTCTTATCACCACATCTATAGCACACATCTAGCTCCTTCAAAAAATCACCCAAGGGATTCTTCCCACATGTCACACTTAGAAAACCATGGCCTACCACCAACCAGTGCCTTGGGAGGAGATACCCTAGAATTAACAACAGGAGCATTAGAACCTTGGCCCTGTTGAAAGTGACCATAACCACCACCGTTGGAGTTGGAGAACCCCCCATCATAACGGGCCCTCTTAGGAGCATGCAGCCTCTTCTCCATGAGTTTTTATCCTTCAATCTGTTTAGCATATACCATGAGCCTAGAGATGACCTTATCAAAATAAGTATAGTTGTACAATATTCTTTCACAACCAAGTCAAGGATCCTAGAAATAAACTTGAGCATTCTTGCATGGAGGTCAGCCACTAGCATAGGAGCATACTTGGAGAGCTTTGTGAACTTGAGGGCATAGTCCCTTACACTCATACCACCCTGTTTGAGGTTGATAAACTCTATCATCTTGGTTTCCCTAAGTTCAAGTGGGAAGAAAGGATCCATAAATACAAACTTAAACTCTTCCCAATTAACAGCATTACCACAAACGCTCTCCCATCAACCATTGAGTGTACCACACTTGAGCCACATCTTTTGATCTGATAAGCATCCAACTCAGCTTTCTCCTCAAAAGTGACCCCCATAACAGTCAACACCTTAGTGAGCTCATCAATCAACTCTTAAGCATCCTTACCATCCATTGATCCATAGAACCCCGGAGGATTCATCTGGGTGAAATCTCTCATCTAGAAGCCAGAGTAGGATCCCAATTAAAATTAACCTTCCTAATATGAGTAGTCACCACGTGGGAAAGTATAGCAAAGGTAGTACGGAATTCACCATTAGAGATAGGCCCTTGTGGAGCTTGGCCCTCATTAGCCTGGGCCAGTCTTGGTATAGGAGCTCTTCGTGGATGCATCTTCTATAATGAATAAAGGATACCATCAGTATAAGGAAACCAAACATACGGTCCAAAGGACATATGACATGAAGAAATAAGACAATCCCTACAATGCCATTATAGCCTCCTACTCATAGGCAGGGTGCACTTCACACCCATAAATAAGGCTCTACTCGACACGGCATTATCGTACTCATAGGATAATTTACAAACCTAGTGCCCTAATATCAAGCAAGCCTGGACCTAGGTTTTAGGAGTGACATGGCGAATGGGAATCCAATAGTCCCCAAACAAGCCTCAAAGTACCCATATTCATATCATCAGTTTGGATGCATATATGAATAGCAAATACATAGTTCTAAGGGATGGGAGAGTAGGACTCACGCTATGGGGATGCCATAGGGAAAAGGATTTACATGGATTCTCATAACACATAGAACATAAAGAGTAAGGGGTGGGTAAGTATGACTCACTCTCTGGGAGCAATTCAGAACTTAAGATCTTTCACATCATAATATGAACACATCATAATAATCATAATCAATCCACATAGCGATATCCATATCCATAATCAGAATCTCCAAATACAATACTTAGCATATAAACATAAGTCTTTAAGATGTCCAACAATGCCTCTAGTCATCTGATACAATGGCGACCAAGTCATGTCCCATGCTCACCCTTAAAGTAAATAACATAAACAAAAGAACCATAGGTAGAGAAATCGTGGTTTTTCCTTCGAAGATAGGACTCACTACAACATGTATCTCAAGATCCAAGCTAGCCGTCATACGATGGCTGAGGGTAGTCCTGGGTCCCTACATGGTTAGATCATGTAGGAAAAGGCATACGCTAGTACATTTAAATGTACTAAGTACGCAGGCATGCAATGGATATGACTTATCAAACATGTATTCAATGTTAGATGATAGGGCATATATTATAGAAAGAAGTACATATCCAAGAAAAGTAGTATAACAATATGCAATGAAATTCATGTTGCATGAAATGCAACAGCACTCATATATAGTGAGAATGGAATATAACCGATAAATCAAACTCATGCTAGCTATTAAATGAATTACTCTGATGTAGACCTCCCATCGGTAGAAGAAGATAACTTGCCAAGGGTAATCTACATCACACCTAGGATCCAGTCATTTCGGTGGATGGACACCTTCGCTATGACCCGGTAATTTCATAAGGATTTACTATATCATATCATATCAATTTATAACCATTCCTTACGACCCGATCATTTCAGTAATGGCTACCATATACCTATGTTGTCAAATAGTTCAAGAAGAGGGGGAGGACCCTTGGGGATAGCCCTGACCCCCCCCCCCCAATCCATCAGTGCTAAGTCAAATATCCCATGAGAGTACTTATACGTATATATACTTTCAAAAGAGGCAATAGTCATTTGAAATCATTTCAATGCAAATTTAGGCTTAAAAGACAAACATTCTTGGACTAAAAAGCCAAATCACAATTTTATCCATACTTTTCATGAATAGAAATAGCTCATTCACTTAACAAATGGTGCAAGCATCCAATACGCTCAAATAGCCAATAACAATAGACATTTATGTGATCTCATTCTTGTCATAACCATACTTTTATAAAAATTATTACATAAAAATAATTAAGCTTAACGCACTTTCGTAATCTTCATAAAATCAAATGCTCATGAATGCATATGCCATGAATGATATGTGAATAGCAATGGGCAATATAGATTCAATCTAAAATCAATAATCCAATATGAAGTTCAATTAAATCCATGAGTAAAATCCACATTCAAATCATAATATTGATTATCCATGCTTAGACCAAACTTTAAAGGGACAATGCATATTCAAATCTTCATAATACTAATGTAATTCAATATATGGGGCTTAAATCAATTTAAAGTCAATAATAAAGCATAGGCCACACTTCAACTGAATTTAATAAACAATAATTTTCAAAACTCATATCTAAAGTAAGAAAATTTTCATGAAATTCAAGTGAAATGAGTTTGGGTCATATTGCTAGAAAGTGACCACCAATCAAACCCACATACCTTAGCCAATAGAAAAGATTCAACAAGAAATTTGATGAATAAAGAGCCTTCTCTTGATTCTCAAGCTTAGTCTTCACAAGAGTTCTTCGAGAGAGTTCTTAGGAGAGAGTTCAATATAATTCTAAAAGTAAGATTGAAATTGAATGAGAGAAATAGAGTATAAGTCATTTTTCTTTAGGTAGCATAGAAAGTCACAAAAGACCCTTAGGAGAAATCATAATTACAAAAACACCACTTATGAAATGAGTAGAAAAAATATGTATGCAGGGTCCGTATGGAGGTGTATATGGGTCGGGATGAAGTATATTGTCTGTATACTTGCTCCATGATCCAACACTTAGAAAAATTTCCACTGACAAAGGTCTGAGATGGTAATTCCATACTTTGAAAAATTCAACATAGGCACTTATACGAACAGCTTGACGGTCCGTATGAAGGCATACAGAATATATGCCTCCTCAGTATACCTTCACTTAGAAAAATTCTTCATGACAAAGTTCCAAGATGGCGATCCAATACTCAGAAAACTTTTACTCCAACACCTATACGGAGGGCCTCACGGGCTATGAAGGACTATACGGTCCGTGAGAGGGTCCATGTGAAATGCCTCGACTAAAAAATGTGGATTTTAAAGGCCAAGGTTACAATACGATCCACCATACGAACCGTGAAACCTCACATGGATCATGTGGGGTCCATGTATCATATGCCTTAGTCTTAAACTTCCACATTAAGCCAACACTTCCCACATGAAACGACCCCAAAAAGTGCTTGACAATGTGCCTCGAAAGTGCCCGAAATTGTAATTCTCATATATCTCAAAATCCATGTGTGATATCAAAAATCCAACTTTATATTCTTGATTGGGGGAAAATTGAGTGGGAAATAGGTCTAACCCTGATTTTAGAGCGACGAAATCACAATTTCAATTTTCCGAACATGCAATTTCCAATAAGGGTTTGCGCCCCTGGCGCGATGCGGCATGGGTACGCCCCTGTGCTATTTTTGCGCAGTTGTTTTTGTTACTCGGTCCAAGGCTGTTAGGCCTTGGACCTAAGTCTTTCCGCACATGAAAATACTTATACTTAGTCATATTTCAACACCATATCATACAAGACATTCTTCAATACTCTCTCAAATACTTCGACAAATATTTCACTCAAAATCCAAGTGCTGAAATTCATTCCGGATCTTAGGGATTTAATTCAAGCTTCAAGTCTCCATTCCAATTTTCATCAAGGAATTCTCTAGAGTTTAGGTTTATGGGTTTCAACCATTGGGTCTTTTCACAAATGGTATCCAACCTTCCTTTTTACACAAATCTCATGTTTGTAAGTTGATTTTACTTGTGGGTCTTCTATTATGAATTTGACTATAATTTATGTGTGGGTTTCAATAGAGTGTGACTGTTTTAACATGTTTTGAGCGATGAATGTCTAGTATCTATTTTGAGATTTCATGAAGGGTTTCAATGTATATTGTATGAGCATATTACCAAGTATTGGTGGGTTGATTTTTACTTCAAGTTTTCTTGCATAATTTCACTCTTGAATTGCATAATTTTACACTAGCATTACACACCCACCAAGTGTTTTATAAAATATCCGGATTAGGGTTCTTGAATTATTGATGATCTATTGCACGGCCTATGAGATAAGCGACTTTATGATGATGAAAGTAATGTATGAATGTGCTGATTTCATGGAAATTGTCTATAGTGTTGCAAGAGACCAACCATAGATGAGGGGTATATACCTCTTCCACCTTGTCGGGTGGTGGCAATCCCATACTGCCATAGATGAGGGGTATATACCTCATCCACCTTGTTTGGTGGTGGAAATACCATACTACCATGATGAGGGATACATACTTTATTCATTTTGTCGGGTGGTGGAAATCCTATACTACCATTGATGAGGGGTAGATACCTTATCAATCTTCTAAGCGGGTGGCATGTCGTGGATTCCAAGTACTGTGTTGCTTGGTCTATGATGACAGTCTCTTTCTTCAAATATAATACATCCTATATAAGCATGTTTTACTTCAAGCACCATTCATATTTGTCATATTGTTATTATGCTATCCATTGCCTATACTATTGCATTTTGCCTATGTTGCGTATCTCTTGTTCCATTGCATCCTACATACTTAGTATATTCAAACATACTAACACATACTCTATACCTAATGATGTTAGCATGTAGGAAATGGAGCTCGAATTGATCATCCTCATCCACCACGTGGATAGTACAATTACTCTCAAAGCAGGTTGGTGATTCCTCAACTTCGAAGATATACTTCTCTTGATATATGCTATGTATTAACTCTTCTTATTTTTGAAACTTATGACTATGAGGGTGAGCCCGGAGATTATCTTAACCCCCACTCCTATCTATATATTAGAGGTATTGTTGGAACCATAAGATGTATTAATGTTATATTACTGGCTTGTTATGTTTCTATGATATCAAGAATGTCCTTTAGCCCCGCATTCCCTTTTTACTATCTCTTATTATTGTTTTGTTGCTTCCATGACTAAGGATGTGTAATGATATGCTAAGAAGCTTGATTAGGGTCCCTTCAGGTTCCCCATTCATCGTGTCATGTCTAGACCCTAGGGTTGGGACATCATAAACTTGGTATTAGAGCACTACGTAATTAATACTCCTCAGCATCCAACATATCGCGTCGATTAGAGTCTTATCCATGGTTGTGTTGTGCACCACAACTATGTGTAAGAGGCTATGAGACATTTTAGGAAATGTTTCCCTTCTTCATGATCTATGTTCTGCTATGGAAGTTAGGTAGAGGTTTCCCTTCTAATGAATGTTCTTTGCCATATTTAGATCATGCTTAACACAAGAGGAAGAAGACCATGCACACCCGAGGAACAACTAGCTCATGGAGAGCTCCGAGATGCTCTCGCCTTGCTAGCTCAAGCCACGGCTAATCAAGTCAATCAAGGGGCC